>OY986970.1:6477822-6613580 GCA_963920575.1 Narthecium ossifragum
GGATATTGAATTCCAATCTATAAATACTTCATTGGTATTCATGGATTATGTGTGATTTGGATAATAGGAAGTCTGTTTGTGCTTTTTAAGTGTTGGATAATGCGAGTGAGGTGTATGAGTTTGATCTTTTTTTTTCTTTTCTAAAAAAAATCTATTTTGCTTCATTTTTAATGTTTGATTGGTTGTTGGTGTCTTCATGTTTAAATGTTGGATTAAGATGCAAGCTTTTTACTTCTTAGATTTATGGGTTTGTTTTTCATGCTTTGCGTCTTATGTTTTGTGCATTTAGATGAAATGGGTGTAGATCTTTAATGTTTGCTTAGCTCTGGAACACCTTCATTGAAGCTAGGCTTGGAATGTTTAGATCTTTGGTTTAGCATTGTTTGCTACAGATTTGGTGTTGTTCTGAGTGATTCCTGGTTTGAAATTTTTGATTGTTGTTGCCTTCTTGAGGGCATTGATATAGACCTGGGACTGGGAATGTGGAAGCTTTTTATTTGCTTTCCTGCATTGGTGTACTATTTAACTATGGACACCAAGCTGGAAAAGGTTTTGAACATATGAGAGGCTGCTAGGTTTTACTACTCTTTTCCGAAAGGTTTGATCAGAATAAAATTTCCATGCAGAGAAATTTTTAATCATGTCTTTCATCTAATAGAATAATAATTTTTTTTTCATTATTTAGTCATGTGTCATTATGGATATAGTTGGAATATTCTATTACCTTGCTTGGTGATTACAGAACTCATCTCACATTGTTCATGCGAGATTTGATCCATTGAGCCAAGTGCTTAGGTTTTTTTGGTAGACTCCTGGCCGGTAGATTGTCATTTTTGGAATACAGTGTTGTAGCAGTGTTGGTAGTTACTATCAAAACAAATCTTTGTCTATGGGTTTCTTCACCTCTCTTATCTCTGGAGCAGGACATTGTATACTCATCAACAATTTACACATCAATTACAACTCTGTCGGGAGAGTTGTAACCATATATTTCAAGTGGTTATCAGGTTTGCCCCGGGGGCTTTTATTGCTACCTATGCTATAACTTAGTTAGTGTGGTTTGTGGGGACAATGTTTGTCCTTTTTATAATGTAATTTAATTTTTGTATTTGAAGAATGTAGAATTGTCTCATTTAACTCTCGGTACAGGGTAGGTTTTGCCGAAATTTTCTGAAAGAATTTCTAAATATCCGTGTCGTAAGCACATGCATTCACTAGTATATATATATATATATATATATATATATATATATATATATATATCATCATCATCATTATATAACAGGATGGTTATAACTTAATCATCATGTTGTCCTATATGGAGCCTACGTGGAGAGGGTTATTGTCGCTCCCCGACCCGCGAAAGCCCAACCGGGCCGGGCGACGCGAACCGGAACCTACAAAACGTGAAAAAAGAACGGCGAGGGTTCCTTCTAACCTATTGGTCTCCCTAACAATTCACCAAAGCACCCTCAATTAAAACAACATTAATTAGCAAAACATCGAACCACAGATTTAAAACTCAAAGTGTTTAATATAGAAATCCTCGGAGAGGGGAAGATCCAAAATACAACATCACTCCCGTAGGAGACTAACTAACATAAGGTAAAAGCAGTAAATATCGCCACCTCTCAAAAACCACCAGGCGCCGCCGCACCGCCGACCAACTGCCTGGTAGGGGCCACAGAGGAAGAACTGACGCCTGCACCTGCAAAATGCAGCCCAGGTAGGTGTGAGCACTAAGCTCAGTAGGGATCTACACTACGACACACAGAAGGAAAAGGGAAACACAAAAGTACCGCCCTCAAGTAGAACCTGGGTGTATACAGGGGTCCCATAACCCCACCGCGTGTCCCTGAGGCCCACGATCATGGTCTTCCAGCCGGGCTGGTCACATGTCAGGTCACACTCAGTAGCAGGAAACGACACTGCTGACTCTCAACAGGACACTGAACACTATTTGGTGGGAAAAGACACCACTGAGTAGGCAACTCCTCTACTCAAGAGTTTTAGGAACACCGGATACCGGCTACACCTCAGATCCGACTCGAGGCCGACACGACCTCTACAATCATCAAGCAACAAGTGCGCCAGTCATCTAGGCCTATCATCAAGTTTGACTGGACACTACAATTCAAACCGGGTCCAAACCACCCAACCCCGGTACTAGGGCTAAGTCCGAGCTTCCAGCCTCGAGACGGCGACCCAAAGATCACCCACGCCTTAACCAATATAACTAATGCACAAAACAACAATGCATGCTATGACATACACAATCAGGAGATAGGCATGCAACAGTATGTCAAGGGTAGCATACAAGTCAACCGGATCGCTGCAGCGGTACTACCAACCGCTGCCAGCCGATTCGCAGCGGGTCCCGGCATTACGACGGTACCGCGACCGTCGACCGCGGACTCCTGCAACGGGAAGCAACCCCGAAAACGATGATGAACAGTAAATAATATAATATAATATTCAAAACTCTCAAAGCCTCTACTTAGGGGCTAATTGATCCCGTCGATCCGACGTCCAAACGATGTCGGATTCAAGATCTAACTTAGCCATCAGTAGGTGTATATAACAGAATCAACATATCCAAAATCCATAATCATCCAACGGTTGGATTAACGGGAAAACACTAATCAAAACCGTTAATCAAACTAACTTACCAATTAATTGCTGCAACGCAGCCCTCCAGCAAACAATTCATAACAAATCGTAGAAAAATCGGAAAATTATGACATCAGTTGGGTTAGAGAGTAGATTCAAAGATCTACAACTCTTATGCTCATCACAACCCAAGATCATGTACGTGCCGGCCGAAAAACACGCCGCAAGCCGGCTGTTCTTAAAGAACAGCAGAAAATAGAGAATCCGAGCTTAATCATGCATAAAACCTACTAAGATCTCAACCCAAGATCATAAAACTAATATCAGAAATTTTACTAGGCATGAGGAATCCAACAAGATAAAGATCAACAAGATCCAACGGCTAGATCTAAAAAAACCCACTAAAGAACACAGTAGGTAGAAGAACCTACCGAAGAACGCTAATCCCGGCTGATCCCTCTCAACCAGTCACCAACAAGCCTCCAAATCACACCAGGAGCCTTCCTCTTGTTGCCACGGATCCAACGAGCCTTAGAACAACCAATTTGATGGTCGGAGGAGGGAGAACGGAAGAGAAGAAGCTCGCCGGAGGGAGAAGAGAAGAAACAGAGCTTCGGGAGAGGAGAAAAGAGAAGAAGAAGAAAAAGAAAGGAGGGGAAGGAGAAAAGGATGAAAGGGGGGAGGGGACAGCCGGGGGAAGGGGGAAAAAGGCGAAGGAGGGGAGGGAAAGTCCTCCCCTTCTGACAGGAGAGAGCGACGGCCAACGGCGGCCGTCCTTGCGAAGACGAAAAAGCCACCGACGCGAGTCCGATCGGTCGCTCCAAGGAGCGATCGATCGCTCGCGCCTCGGATCGATCCCAACAAGTCGGATCGATCCGAGCGGGTCAAAACCCGCAGACTCAGTCACGAGTCCGATCGATCGTTCCGAGGAGCGATCGATCGCTCAAGGGTCGTCAGCTGCCCAAAGGCAAGCTTCCGCGCGTCCGAGCTGGGATCTTCCGATCCCGGGTCCACCTAGCCATTCTAAACAAACACTAACACATACAAGACCAGTGTGTGCACACGCGGGTGTGAAACAAACCAACAAGGCGCAATTTATCAAATTGCCCTTGCGGTCTACAACGAGCCACATGGGTAGAGGGACAGGTCCTCACAGTTATCCTACGTGGAGCTTACATGGAGGGGATAGTGGAGGGGGAGTTAGTGGGGGAGAGAGGGGAGTTAGTGAGGAGTTATTGGGGAATGTGGGGAGAGAAGGTAGTTACCCTGCCATGCCATGTGGCAGGGGGACTTACTAGTGTATATATATATATATATATATAAGCCTTAACTGGGATTATTTTCTTTTTAAATAGGGGACGGAGCCGGAGGCGTAGGGGAGGACGAGCCGGAGAAGAGGGGAGGAGAGAACAGGAGCGGATCGAGCTTCGTCGGGCGGCATCAAGGTCCGTCAGTAAGAGTTGTGGGGGAAGACAGAGTGTTGGATAGGAAGAGGGTGGAGGATCTCGGTGGCGGTCGAGCTCGGAGTGGGGATGCTGATGACTGGGAAGGGCCTCGTCGGTGTGGAGGACCTCGGGGAGGTTGCAATGGCGTCGGCATGGAGAGGAGGAGCCGCGGGTGGGCGTGACTTCACCGGGGAAGGAAGAAAGGGGCTGCGGGAGGGGTTTCGTCGGGGAAGGAGGAAAGGGGCGGCGGGCGAGCTCGGGGGGGGAGGTCGCTGTTGACGGAGAGAGGGGAGGGAAAGAGGAGAGAAACAGAGGAAGAGGGAGGAAATAGAGAGAAACAGAGGAGGAGAGAGGGAAAGAGGAGAGGAACAAAAGGAAGAGGGAGGAGAGGAGGAGAGAGCAGGAGGGGAGGAGGAGCCGGAGAAGAGGAGAAGCCGGAACCAGAGGGTAGGAGGCGACGGAGCCGAAGGTGCAGGGGAGGACAAGCCGGAGAAGAGGGGAGGAGAGAATAGGAGGGGGTCGAGGTTCGTCAGGCGGCGTCGAGGTTCGTCAGTGAGAGCCATCGGGGAAGACGGGGCGGCGGGGTGTTGGATCTGAAGGGGGCGGAGGATCTCGGTGGCGGTCGAGCTCGGAGCGGGGATGCCAATGACTGGGAAGGGCTTCGTCGGTGTGGAGGACCTCGGGGAGGTCGGGATGGAGAGGAGGAGCCACGGGTGGCCGCGACTTCGCCGGGGAAAGAGGAAAGGGGCTACGGGAGGGGTTTCGCCGGGATTAATAGAGGATGGGGGATGCCGGGGTTGGAGATGGTGGTGATGGCTGCTGTTGATGAGGGAGTGGTGGCTGTGAGGTTTTATAGGAGGAGGGAGGATGAAGCGGGAGGGATGGGCGGTAGTGGAGTATGTGGTGATGGTGTTGGAGAAGATGAGAGAGGGTGATGGGAGATGGTCGGGGAAGGGGGCCTAGTCGGAGGGGATGGTGGTCGGAGTAGAGCGGGGTGTGACTGCAGTGGGCTCTAAAGGTATTTAAGTGATAAAAATTTCAGAATGATCTCAAATGTAAACAAAAACAAAAACGACCCTATTTTGTAAAATCAAAATTGAAATGTGCTTAATATGTAAAAAATTCCCTTAATTCCATTGTTTCCTAATATATAGGAAACATTATAAATACCGCGGCACGCTTACGATACATGGGTTGACATTGATTGATGGTTGCCTTGACTGAGACCTCGAATATATTCAATAATTAGTCTTAGAATCACCTATATATGCAAGATATATAAAAAAAGGGAAAAATATAATAATTATATCTATAATGGACGAAGGCTGCGATGAATTTGCTGATATATCTTTAATTAGAACAGCTGTGCATGTAGACTTCTGACAAACATGCATAGATTTAGATCTATATAGATCTGTTCGTGATAATTATCTATGTATTTTAGCTGTCAAACCGACTTAGAGCATTCACTTCAGCTTCGATTCCACTTCGATCAGCTTCCATTCCGATCTTCCTTAAAATATTTTAAAATATATTATTTTTTTATTTTATGCAACATCCCATGTCAGCTTCCCTAAATATTTTCTTATATCATTAAAGTATTCATTCTCCGATCCGTTTTTTCTTATTCTATTCTTCATTGATTAATTAACAGTCATAAAATTATAGTAATTAGATATTTTATTTTATTTTTTATGTTTGAGATATATTTATATTATACTATCAACTTTATAATGAGCAATAACGGTTAACCTGCATTAATTCATATCCCCTAAGTTTCTTTATATATATTCTCTTTATATAAACCTTCATTAATTCATATCAACCTAAGTTCTATTAATATTATCTTATGCAATATGCAAAGACTTATATTTATTTTATATACCCTAAGTTAGACTTATAATATTTTATTGGTTATGTTTTATGGTGGCAGTGAACAAAAAGCTATGACCAGCCTTCGAACCCTGGACCACCTACGGGTCAACACAGCCGTCTAACCAGACTAACTACATGGAGTTTGTTAAAATTTTATATTAACAATAGCTAAAAACTGTGCCAGGGGCACAGGTGAGTACTAGTATTATAAAATACATAACATATAATTTTATCTCAATAGTTATAGTAATATATATTAATATTAGAATATACCAAAGTATTTATATATTTTTATCTTTAATATATGTGATATATTTATATTATAATATATTACATAAAATAGAATTTGGGAGTTGTTGGATTTCATTATTTTAAAACCTATTATAAGATTATTTGAGATATTTCTACTTCTATTTCCTATTTAAAGAGATTTATAATGGATGAGATAAATTGAATTCATACTTTTAATAAGAGTCTTTCTCACAATATTTTCACATTTAAAAACAAATTAGCGAGGTGAACAATGCTCCCCACATGTGGGGGACCAGTGTAGGTCTTCCATGTTATAGCGAAAGTTAAAGGAGAATGATGCAACATCTTTTTGGTGATTTCTCTAAACTTACTTCCCAATTATAGACAAGGTCATCCGCGTCAACTTCCATACCCTTCCATAATAAAATATTCCTATATATATTACTTTCCTAGTTTATAATTTTCCTATTCACAGTACCCTACACCGACTTCTCTAAACCATTCCCTACATCACTAAAATACTCATTTTCTCATCTTCTTTTCTTATTATAAACTTCCTTTATTATTGAACAACCATATGATTATAGTAATTAAATATACATTATATCATTAATCATTGAGTTATATTTATTTTAAAATATATTATAAAATAAATAATTAGGTTTATGTGAATATTTCTATTAATCAAATGCTTGAAATCCATCATATTCTATTTAAAGGCTTGAAATCCATGTCAATATATATTACTTTATGACTCCATCACATGTTATTTGGTGATATTTTAATAGATGGCTGGTGAACATTACTCACCCACATCATGGGTGGCAATTCGGGTCATGACCCGCGAACCCGACCCGAAATAAGCGGATTTGGTTTGGTGTTATTGGGTTCAGGTCATAAACAGGTCGACCCGTTTACGACCCGTGAATAAATGGGTCGGGTCGGGTCAACCCACGGGTTAGGCGGGTCGACCCGTTTAACCCGTTTAATTTTAAAATCACTTAGACTTTTAGAGCTAATTTGAATGTGATCTCATATTATCAAGGAAAATTAAAATAAGTTGTAAGTTTATTGTTTAGGTTGGATGGTTTGAATGTAATTCAAATAAGTCGTAATTTTATTGCTTAATAATTTTATTAATTAGTTGATAATTTGTTGCTTGATTGTTGTTAAACGGGTCAGATTGTTGTTAAACAGGTCGACCCGACCCGACCCGTTTATCGACCCGTTTAATAAACGGGTTAAACGGGTAGGGTCGGGTTGATCCGTTTATAAATGGGTCGGGTTCAGGTTGATAAACCTGACCCGTTTATTAAACGGGTCGGGTTCGGGTTTGGCCTTTATTAAACGGGTCAGTACCCGACCCGACCCGAACCTGACCCGTGAACCCGAATTGCCACCCCTGCCCACATGTGAGGGAGCATGAAGAGGAAGGGTAGCAGGTGCAGCCCATGTTTTACCCATTTCCCCAAGGCTGACTCCCACAATAGAGTAAGGCAACTTTTAAGGGATTTGTTGCTAAATAGGACCCATGGTATTCACTTTTTACACTTTAGGATCCTATTTCATGTTTTTTGTATAATAGGACCCCATACATGTAAGGAACACCTGTATAAATAATAATTATATGTGTACCCATGATACGTGTATAATCAAGAATTATACGTGTGTTCCTTAGGTATTGATTCAGAATAAGTCGACCATCAAGCGCTGAAATAAGGCTTGAGACGTGAAAATAGTCTTAATATTTTTTTTATATATGTCAAAATCGATTAGGATGGAAGTCTACAGGAAACACTTAGATGTGAAAATAGTCATAGTATTTTTTAAATATATGTCAAAATCGATCAGGATATGTCTAACAAGCAATCCACGCTAACAATATCTATCTAGGTGGAGCCTGTATGGTAGGTCTCGAAATCAGAATTAGAAGTTCTGATTTATGGGAGCATTTGGCATTTGGCATATGTCTAAAAGCAAAGAGAAAAAACCAACACATTTGAAGAAAAAACCCACTTCGTATATTCTTCATCAACTTGTCATTTTTAAGTATATGATCCATAATAAAGGATATGTATGTTGCTGGCCTTTATGGGAGCATTTGGCAATCCTAATCGGTGGAATGAACTAAATGATAATAGGTGGAATGAGAAGAATGAGAAATCATTGGAATTTTTGTGTTCTAATGTCTGTTGGTTCTGGAGTTTGGCTTAGCAATATTGAATGAGCTGAATCTGTTGAATTTGGCATTGAGGAATAGTATCTTAAGTTCAGGATAACTATAATTTTTATTTTCAATTATACTCCTTTTATATTTTGATTACTTGTTAGTGAGTCAGAACTTTCAATCCGAATCAAGGAGGGAGATGGCATGCTTGAAACAGCTTGATCCGGCTTAATCTATCTCGATCGGAGTGCCTCGGGATGCATGATCTGATCATGATCGAATATTTGGGCTGCTGGATCAAGGATCTAGCCAATCGAATGCCTAGATCGCATGATTTGCAAATTAAACGGCTGAGAGTCACCGGAGCTGGATCAACAGTTAAAGCAACTCGTCAAAGTTCATGACCGATACAGGAAGGGTCGTGACGACTAGAGGACTTGACTCCCAAGGTCTGATCGAAGATTCCGGAGCCGGAGACGGCAGATCCAAGGTGTTGACGGTGCTGGGATTTGAAGGAAGGTGAACGGTGGCCCTATTGGACTCATCGTCTCCAGAGGATTGACGGGGAGAGGTCATTGGGCTTCTAGAATGTCGTCAGGTGGTCGAGGTAGCAGTGGGGAGCTGATGCGAAGGAGGAACGATTGTTGGCATCATGGGGGGAAGCCGGGGTGCTGGTGATGTGGGAGGACAGCGGTAGTCGTGTTTGTTGCGTCGGAATCATTGCTGGAGAGAGAGATCAGGATTGAGTGAGTGAAAGATCGGGGCAACTGTGAGGACTTGTTCCTCTAGCCTTGCTCGACCGCGTAGGTCGGGGGCCGTGTCATGTTCGTATGTTGCCACGTTTGGTGAGATCGATCGATCGCATTAATGTTTTTGGACTCCAAGGGCAATTGGGTAAAATTACGTCTTATTAGTGCACTCTAGGTCGGAAGATCGGAGCTCGATCGGGAAAGATTGAAACGGACGGCCGAGATCAATTAAAGTTCTCTATAATTACCCCCTCTCCTCTCTCTTCTTTTCTCTTTCTGTCTCTCTCACTCTTGGCTGCGGTTTGGAGCTTGGGCTATGGATTTGTACACCTAATTGGAGCAGCAGGACTTGGGTGATCAGTAGAAAAAGTGTCCAGCTATTACAAGTACAACTATTACAATTAGGTGTTTCTACCTTAATCATATGATTAGGTTTAGCAAAAACTGATTTTTTGATGATTAGCATAGGAATACATGTTAGAATGTATTGAAAGTTCGTATTCTAGTGTAGTCAATATTTTAGAAACATTTGGACGATCAAATTTTGCGTTTTACTGGTCGATTTGGTTTTTACCACCCGTTTTATCGGTTTTTCGACTGAAATAAGTCAGATTTGAAATTTAGCCATTGGAATCTTGATTTCTTGGTACTATTGGATTCCTAGCATTCTCTTCTACCTCCCCTCAAAGTTTGACTGAATTACGACGAGTTTTGATAGGTTAAATTTCCAAAATTGGATTCACGACACTGTTAATCAGGCACGTCGAATTTCATGGATTTTCGTTATTCTTTTGGTTTGATTCTTTCATGATAGATAGGTAATGATGCAAGGAAACATGTATGCTATTAACAATAGATTTTCGAGGGATTTATCAGATGTTTTCAGCTTGATTTAGTCATAGGTGTAAATTATGCATTTTACCCGCCAATTATGTAATTTTTTTTATTTGATTGTTTAAATTGTTTAATTATACATTGTACATAGCCCTTATATATATTTGACCAATATGTGGGGTCGAGCCCTATAAATAAGGAATGTTGTTAACCGGGGCATGTTGACCCTCGAAAATGCGTAGAATAAACAAGCTGACATTATGCCTTTGATTGCTTAGAGTAAATTTGCCGAAAGTTTGCCATGTATGCTTATGCCTATGTGATTAACTGCTTCCTTGTTGAATGGTCCGCTGTGGTTGCCGGTGTTACACCGAGAGTGATAATTTAGTAATGATACATCGTGAGTTAGATGAACTCATGGATGTAAATCAATGTTTGATTCTAGTGCATTGTTATCATGTCGTATTCCTTGGATGTGAGCCACTGGCTCTATTCAGATATACTTCATATTGAACTGTTTATTTGTTGTTATGGTTTATAGTGACACATAGGCTAGATGCTTGTATAGGTGCATGCATTAGAGGCATGCAAGGTTAGGCGTGGACGATGGGTTGATCGCTGATCGTTCGCAAAACGTGTCACTAAAGTGCAACAAACTTCAATCAAATTAATCCTTATTCAAACACTAAACTATAGTGTAGAATAGTAGTGAAGTCTGGAGTCGAACCACAGAGAAAATCATTGGAAACTGACGTCAATTCTCAAAACCCTAAATCTAGGCAAAAAGAATAAAAAATGGAATTTAATTATCTAAACTGACTAAGAAAAGAAATAAAAAGTTGATTGATTTGAATTAATGAAGTCATTACTTAGGAATTACTCAATATATCATAGTTTTGTTATTAGTATTCTTTAGTTATCATCTTGTTCCATTCTCTTGACATTATGGATCAACAAGCTCACATGAATCACTAAAAGAAAGTTAATGTTCCCAACGGTATAACCTATCTTCGCTTGGCATAGATTATCTTCGGTCCTATGATTACCTTAAGTTATACTACTCCTAATGACCTTAGTATAACCTATCTTCGCTTAACATAGCCTATCTCAAAGGTAAACAAAAAACTTGATGAAAATCATCTCATAAATCTATATAAACAATCACAGAATGCTTGCACGACTGAAAGTACTTCAAGGGAGCCATGCTCTTTCAAATCTCTAATCAATAAAACTATATTTATGAGATCATGTTGAGAAGAAGTTTACAAGAATTAAACTAAAGAAAGACCAAAACTAAACTAGGGTTTCATGAGATCCCTAAGTACAAGAAGTTAACCACTCATGTTTTGAATGAAAGCCATCGGATCGGGTAAAAAAACTGTCATCGTCCGCACCCTCACCGTCTCCTCTTTTCTTCTCCAAAGATAGTAAAAAAGATGATAAATTCAGATGGAATAACCTTATTTATATAAGAACTCCCGAAATTAGAGTTTTCGCTAAATTCAGATGGAATAAACATTCCCAAGGGGTATGAGTCCCTCGGTTCACCCACAAACCTACGTAAGACTCGACCAATAGGGCCATATATATATATATTATATATATATATATATATATATATATATATATATATATATATATATATATATATATATATATATATTGAGCATAAAACCCCAAGGTATGCGAAACTAATAAAAGTTGGACATCTTATAACTTTCACTAAATTCATCTAATTGACATAACAATTAGCATACCTACTCATTAACATGCACAAAATCACATATATGAAGATTAACCCAAATGGAGAAAGGAAAATAGATGGAAACCTTGAATTTACTACCTATAGTCAGAATTAACAAAATTATCATAACTACCGCAAAATTCTTCAAAATAGAACTGAGATCTCTAAATCATTGTTATTAAGCATTAGGAATGACGTATCCAAAAACCGACTCAAACGGATATTGAAAACCAACTGAAACTCCTAATTTCTAACAAAATGCATGTTTCATCGCAGATCAGTAAATAATTCGCCATAGTTCGTATAAAAATCAGAAAATTATGACGTAACCACGATATGAAAGTAGACTCCAAGATTTAAAACTTTGTTCTTGAAAGTTACATGAGATTATACATACATTAGCACAAAAATTGGGTATGAACGGACAGTTTTAAGTTAAAAAGGGAAAATTGAGAAAATTCAGGAAAAAGATGATTAAAACCTAATGAAAAAAAACATCCAAGTGCTATAAGACCTTGATCAGATGAAATCCAAGCATAGAGAAGCATGCTAGAGGAGAGAAATCCACAAACAATCCAATAATCACCTTAATACAACCTAAACAAAGTTTTAGGGGCAGAATCCCTACCTTAAGCACGTTCTCTAATCCAACTTTGGGTGGCCTACGTTGGCCATCCCCGACGTTGTAGCCGCCTCCTCAAGCCCTCTCTTCCTCTCTCGGGACCAGAATGGAAGAACAAGGAAAAGAGAAGAAGAGGGGAAATAAAGGGGAAGAGAGAGAAGTCGGTGTTTAAATAGGATTTCAGAAGTTTAAGTGTTGGCGGTTGATGTGAAGGTAGACTGCGAGATGGTATGGATGTTGAGATCTGGTTGGCTGTCGATCAATGCATTGACCATGAGAAGCCATTTTGGTGTTCGAGGCATACAATTGTTGTGGCGATCGACCGTGGAGTTTGGGTATTGATGGTCGATGTGAAGGTCGACCGCTTGAATAAGGTTGGGCTAGACAAGTTGTGATCAGAGAGTTTGGCCAACAATGGCGACTCCTAATCTCACTCGGTTCATACACCGCACAAACATCATTCACATGCCCGTGTTTGCACCAGTGTGTGTGTGAAAGCCATGTGAGGGCCCGTCCCTCTGACCTGGCTCGACCGCGTGGGTCGAGAGCCGCTTTCCTGTTGGTTTGGTTCCGCGTCGAGTACGATCGGGCGATCGTATGGCGGTTTTGACCCCGGGGGCATTTTGGTAAATATGCCCTCTGGTGGTCGGTTTCACACCCGCGTTGCACCCACGGCCTTGGATTGATGTATGTGTTTGATTAGAATCTCTAGGGTGCGTCTGATCGGAAGATCGGAGCTCGATCGGGAAAGATTGAATCGGACGGCTGAGATCAATCCGAATCTCTATATAAGCCATGTCCCTTTCTCTCTCTTTCCCTCCCTTCTCCTGTCGTTTTCTTTCTCTCTCTCTCTCCTTCAGCTGAGCTAGGGCTTGGAGACGCGGGCTTCGAAGCGCTTATCTTGGCGGCTTGACTGGTTGGACGCGTGGAGGAGCTGCCCTACTTGCCCAAGTAGGTGTTTCTACCTCGATCTCGTGATCGGGTTCTCCTAGGATAGGTTTATTGCCTTTTCGCTATAGGAATACTTGTTAGAATGTTATGTAGCTCATTGTACATGTATTGTGGATGATTTGAAGTATTCCTATCTCGCGATTTCCGTATTCTAACGGCTGGTTTCCGTATTATCGCCGTTTTGTCGGTTTTCGCCCGTTTTGACCTAAATAGGAGATTTAACCAACAAAAATGTGTTTTCTTCATACCATTGGTTTCCCCATCGTTAATTACACATGCTTGCAAAATTTCATCAACTTCCAACTTGATTTGATTCTTGAAATCCAAGAAATTGGGTTTCCGGCACTGTTCTGATGAACTGTGCCTGAGGCTCGACGGTCGATCGGTGCATCGACCTTCAAGCGTTGATACGATCTTTCTGGGCATGACGGTCGACCGTCGAATCGACCGTCGCATTGTCCGTCAGGCTCTGTCGGGTTTTTGGTCTCCCACGGTCGATGGACCGATCGACCGCGGGCTCCCTCCCTTTTTCATCCCGCCTCACGGTCGACCACCGGATCGACCGTCGCATCGTCCGTGAGGCTATGCCCCGTTTTGGGCTTCCCACGGTCGATGGACCGATCGACCGTCGCCCTTAGGGTTTTCCTCGTTTTGGCCCCACGGTCGACCGTGACATCGACCGTTGCCTCACGGTCGACCGTCGCATCGACCGTGAGCCCTTGAACAGTGTTTTCTGGCTTTTCTTGAATGGCTTTCACTTGGGTTTGATATCTAAACATGTTGGGAGGTTGGTATGTTGTTTTCATGCAGTTTTCAAGGGATTTCCATTGAGATTAAGGATTGAATCGCATATATATCCCCTTTGAGTAAATTGATGATTTGGCTTGCCTTTAAATACATGTTTGGTTGAAAATTAAATGCTTGAAGTGATTGCTTAGCCATTAGCTAGCTATGAGTGCTAGCTAATGTGGAATTGTGGAACCTTAGCCTCTTGCCGGCGAGTGCCGAGGGTTATTGTATATCTGTTGAACCTATAATTGATGCTGTGGCATATACAGACATCTAGGGTAGATGTTTGAATAGGTTCACGCATTGTATGCATTAGAGGCATATGAGGTTAGGCGGGCGATGGTTTGGGTTGCCGATCCGAGGCTCTCGGGTAGCTCGGATCTAGCCTTAGGACTGTGGCTGGGTAGTCAGGATTAGGGTGTGATTGTATAATGGAATCTCATGCATTGAGGATTTGCGATAGTTGACTCTGATCAGTGTTTGAGGTTTAGAGGTCGTGTTGTCTTCCAAGGCCAAGTGCTAAGGATGGATGTCGATGCGTTCCCGTCGTGGTTCCCTAAGGCATGGTATTTCAGCTTGGGTAAGGGTGATCCTGCATGTTACTGTTCCTTGGCCTCCTGGAAACTTGTTCAGGAGAGAGGTTTCATGACAGGAGCCCTTGGGACATCGACAGGGTTGTGGGACCCGTGGCATCCGTTAGACTTGAGCGGGGAGACAACACTGTTGTTGTTTTCCTCCCTTCTGTGTGTCGTAGAGTAGAACCCTACTGAGCTTATCGCTCACTCCTACCCGGGCTGTGTTTGCAGGTGCAGGCGACAGTTCTTCTTCTGTGGAGCTGGCGGGATCGGCCTTTGGTGGCGCGAGTACGTCCAGAGGTGCTTGAGGTTGCTGGAGGATCGATTGTTGTACTTTTGATATTTTGTATACTGTAAACACCTTTGAGGAAATTTGGATTACTGTATAAATCTGTCCCTTGGAGGATTTTATTATAAAATCTTGTATTTGTACAACTTGAGGTTTATATATGAATTGAATATCTGTTTCACCTCTGGAATATGAATTGTTTAAATTACCCGTCTTTTCCGCTTTGTATCGCGCCAATTGGAGATGAATAGTGATAGGAACCCTCACGCCCCGTCCTGGATGGGTTTTCTGGGTCGGGGTGTGACAAGCCAACTCCACAAAAGCAGATTAGCACAATGCCCTTGGAGTTGCAATGATCAAAGCGATCGTTCAACAAGGTCAATAGGGACAAACCAACCAAGCCAAGCTCTCAACCTAAAGCGGTCAGATCATGTTGGAGGTACGGGTCCTCACAGTTTGATCGTCAGCTCAGCTCCAACTTGACTAAATTAGGGGCATCGACTGTGCCAACTCACGGTTGATCCTGACATCGACCATGAGCTTTGTTGATCAAGGTTGAAGATTGAAGATCGATCCAAGCATCGACCCTGAATTCATCATTTCCTTATAGAGGATGATGGTCGATGTGACGGTGGATACGTGGATCGACCGTTAAGTTTGAAGGCTGCATTCTGAGCTATATGGCTGAAGCCGACCGCCGGCATACGCAGAGTCAAAAGTAGAGCCGTTGAAGGCTATTCTTGCTTGTTTTATTAGCTCTTCATTTCATTTGCATGCATTCAAGTTATAGACTCCCCCTACATAGGTTTTAATTTATCGAATGATTGAAAAAGAGTCCAATTCATCCCCCCTATTGGACTATCACTCATGGGCACAACTGCTCATCTCAGAGGACAAGAGCTCCATGGAGGCTGCAGCTTGTACGATCAACAAGTGAAGGTGTTCAAAGACCATAAATCTCACAACCAGCTCAATGTTTCCACACTGCTTGCCATGGCCAATCAACAACCTCCCTCCCTGCTAGCATTACTACCAATTACTACCAAGCACATGCATTCCAACAAGGCACATACATTCCAACAAGTATTAGAACCAAGTGTATTCATTTCCAAAAGTATTATAGCCAATTACTTCTTTCAACTCCAATCCACAACATGAGAACAAATAAATAATATTACCAAGTACCTCCACCAATTTAATATCATAATATCGATTTCCAACCTTGACACATGAAAACGTTGTCCTCATACACATGATGTATATTAGACAACTAGTATACATATTTGATCCACACAATACAATGTTCCGCCACCAAAAAGTACACACCATAATGCATACAGTCATCACACCATAATGCATATAATTTCACAGCACTAGATAGCATCACACATCTTTATTTCTCTATGCATCCTCGTAGGTACTTCTAGGCTTCTGCATCTACAAGTGTGAGGCCCGCTGGTCTACCGTGGGACAAGATGCCTGCGCCTGAAGGGCGGGGCTGAGTCGGGTAGCCGGGTAAGCAATACCACAACGCCTGGGTATGGTCCGGGGTTCGATATAAGTATATAGTAAGCCCTTAATAGATACAACGCGTTTTAAAGCTGTGCTGGCAGTAATCCGCCAGAAAACTCCAAGGTTAAGCGTGCTTGCCTTGGAGCGGTCCCGGGATGGGTGACCTACTGGGAAGTTTTTTCAGATTTCTGCGGTGAGCCAAAAGCGGACAATATTGTGTCGGGTGGAGCCCTCGGGAGGATCCTGGTCGGACCGGGAGCCCGTGGGCAGGGGCCCAGTGGAGGGCCAGGGCGTTACAGTATGGAGGACCCGTCCCTCTACTCCTGGGTCGACCGGCTGGGTCGGGCCCGTGGCTCGTTGGTTTGCTTCGCGTCGAGCGCGCGATCCGGTGGATCGCATTGGTTCTTGGACTGCAAGGGCAATTTGGTAAATTGAGTCTTGTTGGTTGTTTCACACCCGCGTGTGTATACACTGACCTTATATGTGTTAGTGCTTGTTTAGAATGGCTAGGTGGACCCGGGATCGGAAGATCCCAGCTCGGGCGCACGGAAGCTTGCCTTTGGGCAGCTGACGACCCTCGAGCGATCAATCGTTCCTTGGAGCGATCGGTCGGACTCGTGAGCGAGTCGGTGTTGGGATCGAGCCAGGGCGCGAGCGATCGATCGGAATCGTGTCGGTGGCTTTTCTGCTTCGCGAGGACGGCCACCGCTGGCCGTCGCTCTCTCGTGTCAGAGGGAGGAGGACTTTCCCTCCCCTCCCTTCGCCTTTCTCCCCTCTTTCCCGGCTTTCCCCTTCCCCTTTCCTTCCTTTTCTTCCCCTTCTCTTCCTCCTTCTCTTCTCTTCTTCTTCCTTCTTTCTCTTCTTTCTCGCGGTGCTCTGTTTCTTCTCATCTCCGACCATCTTTTTCGGCGTTCTAAGGTTCGCTGGATTCGTGACAACGAGAGGAAGATCCCTGAAGTGGTTTGGTGGGTTGTTGGTGATCAAGTCGCGGGGATTCAGCCGAGGAAAGCGCAGCTAGGTAGGGTTATACCTACTGATGTTTATTTCGGATTTTCTTGAGATCTAGCCGTTGGATCTTCTTGATCCTTGATTTGTTGGATTCCTTATACCTGTTAGAATTACTGATTTACGTTTCATGTTAATCAGTTGAGATTTGAGTGGGTTTTATGCATGATTAGTCTCGGAATTTCGGTTTTCTGCTGTTCTTGAAGAACAGCCGGCTTGCGGCGAGTTTTCCGGCCGGATTGTACATGATCTTGGCTTTTGATAAACATAAGAGTTGTACATATACTCGTTAGATTTCCATTCCATCTTATTTCGTATTTTTCCGATGTTTCTACGATTTGTTATGAATTGTTTGCTGAAGGGCTGCATTGTAGCAATTAATGGGTAAGTTAGTTTGATTAACGATTTTTGATTAGTGTTTTCCGTTAATCGAACCGTTGGATGATTATGAATTTTGGATATGATGATCCTGGTATATACACCTACGGGTGACTAAGTTGGATCTTTAATCCGACGTTGTTTGGATATCAGATCGACGGGATCAATTAGCCCCTAAGTGGTGGTTTTGGGTGTTTGAATATAATATTATATTTCGGAATATTATATTATATTATTTACTATTCATCAGCGGTTTTCGGGGTTGTTTCCCGTTGCAGGAGTTCACGGTTGACGGTCGTGGTACCGTCGTAAAGCCGGGACCCGCTGCGGATCGGCTAGCAGCGGTCGGTAGTGCCGCTGCAGCGATCCAGTAGACTTATATGATGCTTGTCATACTGTTGCATGCTTTCCTTCTTATCTGTGTATGTCATAGCATGCATTGTTGATTTGTGCATTAGTTGCATTGGTTAGGGCGTGGGTGATCCTTGGGTTGCCGTCCCGAGGCTGGAAGCTCGGACTTACCCCTAGGACCGGGGTTGGGTAGTTTGGACCCGATTTGAATGGTGGTGTCAAGTCGATTCGATGATAGGCTTAGATGACTGGTACACTGGTTGCTTGATGATTATAGAGGTCGTGTCGGCCTTGAGTCGGATGCTGAGGTGTAGCCGGTGTCCCACTGTGCTGACCTTGCAGTGTCAGGTTCCTGTAGGTGTGTCGCCAGTGCTGTTCCTGCTATTGAGTGCTGCCCCTGGGCCTCAGGGACACGCGGTGGGGTTATGGGACCCCTGTATACACCCAGGTCCTACTTGAGGGTGACACTCTTGCGTTCCCCCTTCCTTCTGCGTGTCGTAGTGTAGATCCCTACTGAGCTTAGTGCTCACACCTACTCGGGGTTGCGTTTTGCAGGTGCAGGCGTCAGTTTCTCTTCTGTGGCCCCTACCGGACAGTTGGTCGGCGGTGCGGCGGCGCCTGGTGGACTTTGAGAGGTGGTGATCGTTTACTGCTTTTACCCTATGTTAGTTAGTCTCCTACGGGAGTAATGTTGTATTTTAATCTTCCCCTCTCCGGGGATTTGTATATTTAACACTTTGAGTTTTAAATCTGTGGTTCGAGGCTTCATTATTATTGTAACTTTTAATTGGGGGTACTTTTGGTGAATTGTTAGGGAAACCAATAGGTTAGAGGGAACCCTCGCCAGCTTTGTTTTCCTCATTTTGTAGGTTCCGGTTCGCGTCGCCCGGCCCGGTTGGGCTTTCACGGGTCGGGGCGCGACAACAAGTGAGCAAAAAATTAGGGTAAGGACATACTATATTGATCATTAATTGTCATATACCACTAATAAACAGGCAAGTACATAATTCATATATGAAGGAGATCAAAATGGGATAGATGGCGGCCCTGCTACATAATTCATCGCTGGTGTGTGTAATTTTGGTGTGTTTTTATTGCTTGTAACGGGGCAGCAACTGAGTTGTGACTCACAAAATTCTGAGTTCCCATCCAACCTCAAGGCGTTAGCTGTCAAAATAGTTAGACAAATATAACGATAAGAAAAATAAAATGCAAATAAGTAAATCAATAACACATACGCTTCTACTCTCCTGAGTGCCAAGGCCTGGGAAAGGGACATCTGGCACACATTCCAAAGGGCGATCGATTAGTACTTGCACAGATCACGACATAAATTCAGAACGACAAATATGAATGTCGATTTTTAATTGCAACAAATATATTTAGCAAATTATACATTTTTTAACACAAATACCTGCTATTTTTTTCCTTTTTATCTTATTTTTCGTACAACTTTGTCAGCCACTGGCTCTTTTCTCTTCTCTGGAGGTCATCCTTTGTGTTGCACTTGTACTGGAGAGTTTATCTGTAAGGGCCTAAGTGTTAATTTCCAGGCTTTTATGTAAGATTGGAGGACCTTTTTTGTAATTTTGGGTCTTGCGGGGTGTTTTCTGCAAAATTACCCCTACCCTTCTAGACAATTCGAGTTCCTTCCCTTCTCTTCTCTTCCCGAGAGACAAAGGGAGAGATCGGAGTGAGAGATCGAGAGAGAGATCGGGAGAGATCGGAGTGAGAGATCGAGAGAGAGATCGAGAGAGAGATCGGAAGAGAGATCGGGAGGGCGATGGAGAGGAAGCAAGGGAGAGGAAGGACCCCCGTGGTCCGGGGCATCTTTCTTCGACCCTGTCCGGGCACTTCCCATGGCAGGGGATCCTTGATCCTTCTCCCTGCCATGGTTTCCGGCAAGGTCCGGCCGGCTTTCTCTAGCCATGGCCGTTGGTCTCCCTTGGGGACCCGGAGCTTGGGGCAGCGAGCAAGCTCCCCTCGTCGCCGTGGTGGCTGTCCGACGGTAAGGCAGCGGGTTTTGTGGGCCTCTCAGCGAAGCTCCGGCGGCCCTTGGCGGAAGGGTGCGCGTCACCGGGGCGGGGTCGTCGCAGATGCATCGCAGATGCATCGTTGACGCGGCAGATTCCGTCGCAGACGCGCCGCGAGCGAGGTAAGTCGTAGCCACGGTGCGATCGAGCGGTGACGCAACGTTGGAAACGCCGGGCGGCTGGTCCATCGTGGGCGGAGTCGTCGCGCACTCCGGTGCGCGGAGCGCCGACATCCGATTTGGGTCTTTGACGGGTCTTTTCTATCGGGTTTCCGAACTCTATTTAATTTTAGTAGATTTAACGGCGTTTGGGGCTCTACTTGATCGTAATCTTGATTCTTGTGCTTTAGGCGATTGATTGAGCGGCCGTCAAGTGTCGGAGAGGACGTGGACCCCCGTACTTAAGGAGCGCATCGACTGTCCTTTTATGGTAGGAGTTACCTCCTAGAATTGTTGTGCTTGTATGCTATATAATTGTGGTGATTCTTTGAGATATGTTTGTATGTATTTATTTAATCCTATGTGTATATACGATGCTATGTTATGCTATGATGTTTCCTTGTATTGTATGAATATATAATGATTGTTATTGGCTTTATTGCTGTGTTCTTTGTCTTGTGCATACATGATAGGATTGGGGTTAAGGTTGGGTCTAGTCAGGTCCTGTAGCTAGATTAGTCAGAGTCTAGGGAGTCTAGGGACTAAGTTGATGACTTGATCTGAGGACTTTGACCTGATTAAAGATCTGATTTGAGGATTCGATCTGATTGAGGATCTGATCTGAGGATTTGATCTGATTGAGGATATGACTTGAGGATTTGATCTGATTGAGGATGTGTTGCCTATACTAGTGTACTGAGGCCTGTATAGAGTCTATAGGGGTCTGGGCGAGCGTTGACGGCCGGACGCGGCGACTGTGCGTGTAAGACTTACCCAGACTAGCCAGACCATACTAGGATCAGTAAGCTAGTATAGGATGTTGTACCTATACTAGTATACTGGGGCTGGGTATAGAGTCTATAGGGGTATGGGCGAGCATTGACGGCCGGACGCGGCGACTGTGCGAGTAAGACTTACCCATACTAGCCAGACCATACTTGGGCAGTATACTAGGATAGGTGGGTGTACACCAGTGTCTTAGTTGGTGACTCTTACTGGGCTTTAGAGCTCATTTTTGTTAGGTTTTGGTTTTTGTGCAGGAGGACCTATGGGTAGGCCAGAGACCAGTGCAATCCATGGAGGTCCTATCTCAGGATGAGGAGTCATTTTATCCTTATGTCTATTTTCTTATGTATGATAAAGCATGTATATGTTGGAAATGAAACAAAATTGTATATTGAGGATTTGGCTGAATTATCTTGTATTTTGATGTTACAAGTCCTATGTATATGAAATGAATGAGATGAATGAATGCAGGTACATGTATATTATTTGAATTGATGTGGGCGTATCTGCCCCTAGATGTGGTGAATGATTGTAAAGAAATAAATATTTTGATTAATTGTTTTAGGATGTGTAGTTGTATCTAGTGACATGTTGTAATAGTGATCTCACGTGCCCGTGCCCAAGGGTCATGCCGAATTTTTTTTGAGAAATTTAGAATATTTTATTTTAAATTGGGGCGGGGCGTGACATTATCCTCACTCCGGTATTGTCTTCAATGTTGATGGGCAGCGTAGTATTAGAACCAACAAGCCATGGAAATGTGCCACTACCATATCTGTCGGCTATTGATAATTTCTCTCTTATGTGCTTCAAACATAAGACGGCCATGTTCTTTTTTTCGTTTGAATCAATAGCTTCATCATCCATTTCACGAAATTCAGTATACATATCATCATAACATAGGGCCTCGAGCGTACCTCTTGTGATGCCGTGTCCAACACTCAATTTAGTGTGACACCGCTTGATATCTTTCCACCACCTGTATACGATATAATGATCCAGAATCTTGTCACACCCCGGCCTAGAAAACTATTTCCGGTCCGGGCGTGAGGGTTCCTACTACTATTCACTTCCATTATGGCGCGATACATTACAAATTCCACAGTTAATTTAAACAATTTGACTTCCAATGGGAAAACTGTAATTCTAACAATGTACTGAAAATCTAAAACTCAAGATTAGAAGAAACATAATTATATTGATTTAACATCAGAGTTTTACTATTTAGACATTGGGTACAAATCTATATTAAAATTCCTCAATGAAGGAAATTATACATTTAACAAAATACATGAGGGATGTTTGTATACAAGATCTATTAAAAGTACAACATGTGTTTTACAGCAACCTCAAGCGCCTCTAGAAGTCGTCGCGCCGCCAAAAGCTGGTCCAGCTGGAGCTACAGAAGAAGAGCCGGCGCCTGTACATACAAAATGCAGCCCGGGTAGGAATGAGGGACAAGTTTAGTAGGGTTCTACTCTGTGTCATACTGAAATGGAGGAAAACAACAACAGTATTGTCTCTCCGTCTAAGTCTAAGGTTTGTCAAGGGTCCCATAACCCTATCGATGTCCTAAGGGCTCCTGTCATGAAACCTCTCTGTTGACCATGTTACTAATAGGCAGCGGAACAGTAACATGCACGATCATCCTTACCGAAGCAGGATTTTCATGCTTAGGGCCCATGTCGGGAATGCATCGACAACCATCCTTAGCACTTGGCCTTGAAGAGATGACACAACCTCCAAATCTCAACAACAATATGATAGTAGACAACTAGACATCAACCTCGAGAATAAAAGATTCCAATAATACAATCACGCCCTAAACCTTGCTACCCAACCTCGGTCCTAGAGCTAGATCCGAGCTGCCCGAGCCCTCGGATCAGCGAAACCCCTATTCGCCCACGTCCTAGCCTTATGCTTCTAATGCAATCAAATGAATGGATTATACAGACATCTAACCTAGGTGTCACTATATACCACATCAACCATTTAGTAGTTCAACTGTTAAGCCATAAACTAAGAAGGAGAATCAAGCCCGATTCTCAAACAATATCATCATTAAAATGCTGCTATACAATAACCCTTGGCGCAACACCGTCACAAAATAGTTTAAGGTTCCACAGTTATCATGTGAATAACTGGTCTACAAATACAACGATAAGACAACCGATAAAAGTAACCAATAAAGCACCCATTCAAGCAACAATTCAATCATTCTACACTACCACCTCCGGCGCACGTCGGCAATCAGTTGGGCTATAATTAAAGTAGTAGGGCAGACCTTCGGCCCATTTATACTACACATGCAAGGGAAGACCTTCGGCCCATTTATACTACACATGCAAGGGCACACCTTCGGCCCATTTATCACTCCTCGGTTAACCATAAGGCATTAAATTGCTATGTACAGGGGTTATTAAAGCTATTAGATCAATCATAAGGCATTAAATTGCTATGTACAAATTTTCCTCTCCACAACAATTGCATGTCAACATAAGATACCACGTCACTCCCACAGTTGACAAATACATCAGATAATGCAGCCATTTTGCTCCAATAACACATAGTAATTTCTATTTTTTGGATCGAGACCATAATTTATCATTTCACTGACAACATAACTTGATATGCAGCCATCATCGGACACTATGTGTACATCACAATACATAATTTTTCACAATTTATCCTGAAACTCCTTAAATTTCACACTAGTATATAGTTCTTACAATTGTTTTTCAAATGCAAATTCTGTGATATGTTGGATCACAAATTGAAAGGAGCTATAATATGCTTGAGCCTCTTTTTCTATTCTGCTCCTGAAGGCATTATCATATTGCTTTACAAATTTCTTATGATTGGTCTTTGAATGCACGAAGCAATCAAAAAAGGAGTTCATGCTTTCACTTCGTTGTGTGGTCGACATTCCCGCCCAAAAATGTGTCCTTGACATATGCCGGGAGCCATCTACTTCTCTTCTCATACATGTCAAATAACCATTTATGCTTTCCAAGACCAAACTATGCAATCATATTTCTCCAATTATCCATGAAGGCTTATGGAGTAAGGGATTCATAAATGGCATGCTTCAAAACTTTCTTAATAACTTTGTAATCTTTAGGACCTCTAAGCTTCTCAGGCGAATTTTTTTAAAATATGTCATAGACACCACTGATGCCGTGTGGTAGGTGAAAATATTGTTTGCGCGGTGTTTTGCATAGCTCTATCTTGGTATGTGATAATCCCTCCATGAGTTTTGTTATTCATGCAACAAAGCCAATAAAATGTATTAGTGTCTTCATTTGACAATATATCAAAACCCAATAAAACTGATTGTTCATGGTGGTTAACGTCCACGAAAGGGACAAAAGGCATGTCATATATATTTGTGAGATAAGTTGTCACACCCCGACCCAGAAAACCCATCCGGTCCTGGACGTGAGGGTTTCTAGCTACTACTATTCACTTCCAATCTGTCGTGATACATTACAAAATTAAGAGTTAAATTGAACAATTTATTTCTAGGGGTAAAGTAGTAAATTTAACAATCTACTAAAAGATCCAGATCGAACTTCAATTACACAATATAATAAGTTAAAACCTCAAAGAGAGAAATTATACATTTAATATAATCATCGAAGGATGTCTATTTACAAAAATCCTCAAATTATAACCGTACAATAAAAATCTATAAAATTAAAACTGGGCCTTCTGGATCCTCAAGCATGTCTTGAAGTTAACGTGCCGCCAAAAGTCTGTCCAGCTGGAGCTACAGAAGAAGAGCTAGCGTTTGTACCTGCACACGCAGCCCGGGTAGGAGTGAGCAATAAGCTCAATAGCATTCTAATCTACATCACACTAAGAACGGAGGAAAACAACAACAATGTCGTTTCTCCACCTAAGTTTAAAGGATGTATGCCAAGGGGCCCCATAACCCCACCGATTCCCAAAGGATCCAACCTCTCTCAACCAACCATGCTGGGACTAGCACCACCACGCTGGGAGAAAACAAAAACCAGAACTGAGGTGGAAACACTCTTACCCAGCAGGAAACCACTGCGTGGGGACACACGTCTGGGACATCGACAACCATCCCTAGCACTTGGCCTTTGAGAAGCGAAACGACCTCTAAACCTCAATAGCATTATCATCGCATCCAACTAGACATTATCCTCGATAACAAAAGAATTCCAACGATACAATCACGCCCTAGACCTTACTGCCCATCCTCGATCCTAGAGCTTGATCCGAGCTACCCGAGCCCCTGGATCGGTGAATAACCCATCGCCCACGCCTAACCTAAAATACCTCTAATGCGTACAGTGCATGTATCTATACAAGCATCTAACCAAGATGTCACTATATGCCACATGATGAGTCACTAAATATTCATAATTAAACCCCTTAAATCACCTTTCTTAGGCCTAGAGTAGTTGTATTTAGTAGTTTGTTAGTTGATTTCAGGTTTAATCATGATTTGAGAAGAAATACAAGAAATTCGGCTAAAAAGATGAATTTATGTGATAAAGACTACTTCATCGTCTGTCAGGAGAATAATCGCCAGAAATTCCGTATAAGTCCAAATATTCTGGACATTTAGTATGTGATAGAAGACTTCAATAGCTATAACTTGTATCTTGGACACTTTACGAGACTCCTGATATATTGGTAGCTGTTATGAAGAATATACAGATATACAGATGCTGGAAAACTGGTTCGTCGATGTTTAGGAGAATATTCGGTGAATATTACATATACGTTCGAATATTATGAAATTTTCGGGATCGAATAGAAGACTTCCTAATCTACATCTCTTATGTTGGACTCATTTTCAAATTCCGGCTTAATTGGACCTAGTCGCGACCAGAATAGGCTGCTAGGGATTAATCCATGGAATCCGAGTTGTAATAGAAGTCCAACTTAGCCGAAACTCCAATTTCAGGAGTTCTCCTATAAATAGGGTTATTCCACCCCAATTTCTCATCTTTTGGGGAGAAAAATCAGAGAGAAAAAGGAGAAGGCTAGGGTTTGAAGATGGAGATCTTTCCGTGAGGATCGATGACTTCCTTCCCAACACCTATGGAGCATTCCCAAAAGATGAGTAGCTAATTTCAAAACTTAGGGATCTCATGAAACTCTAGTGTAACTTTTTGTATTCTTTGGTTTGAATCTTGTATTCTTCTCAAGACATGATCCTATGAATTTGCTTTTAATTGTTAATAGAGTTGAACGAACAGAGTTCCCTTGACCTACTTTCAGTCCTACATGATTTCTGTGATTGATTGTAGAGATTCATAGAATGGTTTTCATGTGATTTATGGTTTGCTAGTGAGATAGGCTATGCTAAGCTAGGATAGGTTGTGCCCATGTCATTAGGAGTAGTATTACTTAAAGTAATTGTAGGACTGAAAACAATCTATGCCAAGAAAGATAGGTTATGTCGTTAGGAACATAAATCTTATTTTTGGGATTCATGTGAGCTTGTAGTCATATTATCCATAATGTTTAGAGAAGGAGATAAGAGGATAATTGAAGAATACAAAAAGTGAAACTAAGGTGGATTGAGTAAATCCTAAGTATCTCTCTCATTAGTTTAACAACTTTTACTTACTTTCATTAGATAGTTTTAGTTAATTCAAACTTATCACTGTTTCTTTTGTTTAGATTTAGAGTTTGAGAATTGAATTCAATATTTTTTGGTAAATTCCCTGTGGTTCGACTCCGGACTTCACCACTAGTCTACCCTGTAGGATAGTGATAGAATAAGGATTATATTTTGATTGAAGTTTGTTGCGCTTTAACGACACATTTGCAACACATCAATTTTGACATCAGAGTTCATCAGATTAAGCAATAAAGTAATAAGGGATTAAGCCATATCCCCAAACAAGATCGGCATTGTAATACCACTATACAATCGCCTTCGGTGCAACGCCGGCACAAAACAAACTAAGGTTCCACAGTTATCCCGCAGATAACTGACTAACATTACAACGATACGCATTTACTAGTATAACCAAGCAACCACACCATTCAGTCAATCAATCAATCAAGCAAGCAACAATTCAATCATTCTACGTTACCGCCCATGGCGCACACCAACAATCAGTTGGGCTATAATTAAAGCGGTAAAGGGCACAACGTCGGCCTATTTACACTAACCATCCATATTAGACAAAAGATCCTACGACGGAAAATCTTAACATAAAACCTCTCCAAAATCCATCAAATCCATCAAAGGTCAATGGATCAGAAGACAATTGATCGACAAAATCGAAGAAATAGATAAAGATCAGTAATTTCGGTAAATTACAATAAAACACATATCACGACATAATTCGAAGACAAATCCATCAAATTCCAACTAAAATATCATACTAATCATTGGGAAAGACATACGGGAAATCCGGGTAAAAAGGAAAACCAAAATCATTGAAATCAGAATCAATTTTAGCAATCAGCATATAAGAGATCGATCGTCTACACAAGAAGATCGATCTTCCCATAAACTCTGCTTCATCGCAGTTTACAAAACAATTCCCCATAAATTATAGGAAAACCTGAAAATTATGAAATCAGAGCCCATTGAAAGAAGACTCGATGATCTACAACTTTCATCTTGAAAGTTTCACAAGATAATGCGCATAGAACCTAGAAATCGAGCCTGACCACAACTGTTCATCTAAAAACAGAAAACCTCCTTACAAGCACAGAAGAGATCGATCTTCTACCTAAGAAGATCGATATTTCAAACGACAGTTAGGCCTATTCAATGATATCGATCTTCTGTATGCACGCCCTCTGTCAACAAAAGAGATCGATCTTCATACCCATGAAGATTGATCCTTCATATGCCGGCAACACATATAAATAGTGCTGAAAATCCAATTTCTTGGATTCGATCTATCAAAATCCGTCAGATTAAAACGAAACTTGGAGAGGATATGCAATTGGAGGTGGGTAATCTATTGGTACCAATAAATCCAACTTTGGATGATCAAATCTCCGGATCTAAAACAAATTGACCGGAAGCTAACGAAAATGCAATTTGTTGAATTTGATCTATCAACTGGTGATAGAATCCAACCAAACTTGGAGGGAAGGTAGATTGGATGGTGGGGGATTCATTCATGTAAAGAAAACCAAGTTTAAATCGTGAAATATCAGAGCTCGGCCGATTTGATCCGAAAACCGATAAAAATATGGAATTCGTCCGAAAAATTATAGAAATGATTCAATATCAATCTTCTAAACGTAACATTGAACTCGAATACAAGAAATGGAATCATTCCAATAGAAAAAAACACAAAATCACTAAAATGCAATCCTACAATTACCAATTGAACCGAATTGGGTAGAAATACCTACATGTATAGAAGAGCTGCCGATCTATCAATCCCCCGACTCCGATCGCCGCGAATCTGCCTCGAAAATTCACAGCCCAAGCCTCCAGCCAACTTCCAAGGAAGAGAGAGGAAGAGAGAAAGAGAAAAGAAAGAGAAGAGAGAGAAAAGGGAGGGGTTTATATAGAAAGCTGGAATCGATCACAGCCGTCCATTTCGATCTTTCCCGATCGAGCTCTAATCTTCCGATCGGAAGCACCCTTAAGGTTCTAATCAATCACATACATCAATCCAAGGCCGTGTGTGCACTACGCGGGTGTGAAACCGACTGCCAAGGTGCAATTTTTACCAAATTACCCTTCGGGTCCAAAAATAGCGATGCAATCAACCGATCGCAAACCAAAGCCAACCGAGCCAAACCACAAAACCAGACCCTCTATTTTCTCAACAGTTGTTGTAGCTTCATTGTCATCTCCTTCAAATTACGATTCAGCGAACTACTCACAAAAAAAAGTAACGTACTAATTATGAGGTTAAAATAAATTGAAGAATAACTCTTAATTATGAAGATGCATCAACTACAATAACTCCACCTCATATGCCTTGAATAGATGGATCATTTGAAGGGCATAACTTAGTATACTTTGAAAAAAAAGGATCCATCGTCATAAACACTAAAAACACTAATTGAAAATTAAAGACAAGCCTATCCAAAGCTCTTATATTTCATGGATGTTAGAGTTATTAAGAATATGCACACCATTTCTAATAAAGGCAAAGGAGTGAGATTGAACAGAACTTAGAAGCTGAACAATGGAGTTTGCCCTTTGTAAAGTTGCTCATTCCACTTCATTAGCATACCCATCTCGTCATAATTTTTCAACTATCGAACAAATTTTACGTAGGCTAAACAATTTACCTAGAATCAGAATTTGGGCAATGCTGAAAAGTACAGTTTGATAACATTTTAAAAGAAGATACTACAATCAATCAACCAAATTCAACCAATGATGATACTAGGAAACATATCTCTATTAGCAAATGACAAAAAGCATATCATAAGAAATCTATACTAGGGGTATGATTCCTATTTACCTCCGCATGCAATAGTTGTATTCTTCACTTCATACGTGATCCCTCTGTCCTTCCTCCAGCTGATGAAACCCACATCCCAGTTAAAATGCAAAAAAAAACAATGAACAAGAATGTGAGGACCCATACCTCCAACCGAGTCCGACCGCGTTAGGTCGAGGGTCTGGTTTTGTGGCTTGGCTCGGTTGGCCATGGGTTGCGATCGGTTGATCGTATCGCTGTTTTTCGATTCCAAGGGTAATCTAGAAAAATTACACCTTGACGGTCGGTTTTACACCCGCGTAGTGCACATACGGCCTTGGATTGGTGTATGTGATTGATTAGAACATTAAGGGTGCTTCCGATCGGAAGATCAAAGCTCGATCAAAAAAGATCGAAATGGACGGCTGTAATCAATTCCATCTTTCTATATAAACCCCGTAGGCTCTGTTTGGTTGGGGGCATTTTCCATTTTCATTTTTTAGAAACCATAAAACGGATCGAAAACACGTTTGGTTTATAGTTGTTGAAAATGTTTTTTAGAAAGTGAAAATTATGTTTTTTGGAAGGATTTTGCAAGAGGCCAGGGCCTTTGCAAGGGTCTTGCAAGGGCCTGGCCATGTAGAAAATCTCATAAAGCCACATTCCTCTACCAAAACGCGATGAAATATCAAGCGGGAAAGAGGAATTGGGCGAGGTTTATTAGGGTTTCAATTTTGCTATCTCTCTCTCCCTCCCTCCCTCTCTCCCCGACCTCTCGTCCCTTTCTCTCCAACGGCGGTGCCGGCTCCTCCTCTGGCATCCGCGCGCGCTCCTCCTCTGCCGGCATCCGCGCGCTCCTCCTCCACCGGTATCCGCGTGGCTCCTCTGGCATCCGTGCTCCTCCTTTGGTATCCGTGCGCCTCCTCCGGCATTTGCGCGCTCCTCCTCTGGCATCCACGCGTGCTCCTCCTTCGCGCTCCTCCTCTGGCATCCATGCACGCTCCTCCTCCGGCATCTGCGCAGGTTTTGTGTTGCGAAGAACCTCACAAAGTTGCAAATTCCAATAATGATTTGGACGGCCTACATTATCTTGGTACATTTCTATTGCAATTTCTAGCTCTCTACTCAGCATCTGATTTGATTGAACTTTAAAAGAGGTACTATCTAGCATCCTCAAGGGAATTGGTAAGGATCAATGGAACAACAAAGGCTCTTGTCATGAACCTTGTTGGAGAGACAAGTCTTGGAGTTGTAACAATAAGGACTGGTAACAACTTGCTTCAAATGGTTCGACGGTTCCATCATTATTTTATCTATCCATATATAATGGAAGTCTATACGTGCAAAATATGTTGCATCCCATCAATCTTGTGGTAGCTCTGATTTTTGTCTCACTATGCTTCTAGTTCTATACTTCAATCTTTAGACTGATTAAGTGTTAGGACCAAATGATTATTTTGCAGACCAAAACACATATCTGGCTAATTACTGATTACTGCTATGGTGGAGGGCTCTTTCTGCTTCTAGATTGCAAGCCTCTGAAGGTCCTCAAGGAAGATGCTGTCAGGTAGCACTTCTAGTTCCAGATATGAGCATTTGATTTATTCCATGTATCAATAAATGCTCCTGTAAAAAGAAGCTATAATGTCATGTGAAGCAAAGTTGGTAAACCATACTATTGTGATAAGACATGGCTTTTAATGTACTGCTTATTGAAGGAAAGGGGAAAGTGATTTTCACAATACACAAGTATTTTATCAGTAGAGAGGTTTTATGTGGCATCTTAATAAAGAGAATTTGGGGAACTTTTTTTGACTCATAGCAGATAGAATGAAGATATATTGAAAGCACTAGTCCTGAGATTTGTGTTTTAGTCCATCTTGATATTCTGTCTAGTCCCGGGGAAGGCTTTAGTTGCCATTTCTGGGAGCAAAGATGCCTCTTTTTGCAGATTTTCAAGCTATACATATCTACTATTGCTATGCATTCTATGGCTTCTACTGACCTATTGCTATTTGTCCAAACCTCCAATTCATCTTCCCTTTTTATGCAGATTTTCAAGCCCCACAGATCTTGTTCGAGGAGATTTGTCATCCGATCCTATTAAATTGCCAGCTAATTATCATCCAGAGCATTGATAAGCTGATACAAAGACTAAGGAAGTCAAGATCTAGTTTTCTTTGTTGTAGCATCAATGGTAGTATCAGATGTGATGTCCTGCTTGGCTAGCTTATTAGTTCACTATTGTTGTTTGAAGTAAATGTAATGTGACTATCTTTTGTCAATTAAGCTTGTTGCTAATAAAATGTCATCTTTCCTTAGTAATGATATTTCTACAATCAAATTCATTGAGACCTATTATGGTTTATGATGCTTGGAGACAAATGTGGTTTCAACTGCCAAGAGACAAAGTAGTCTAGCAAGTAGCTCTCTTCCTTTGCACAGCTTGCTTTGGCCATCTGAATTGCAAACAACTTTCGAGGAAAATATGATAAACTATATGTTTGATCGTTTCATATATATATATATACTAGTCAACTATATGCTCATTTCCAACTAGAGCTCAATACCAACACAAATCATACATCAGGACATGACTGTGATGCTATACTTGTATAATATACAAACACATCAATCAATGCAAGTTTGTATTGACTTACCAACTATCAAAATTACAATGATATTGCCGAAAAAAGGTACAAAATTAAGGTTGCATTCAGAAAAGGTACAACACAAATCTTATCAATTGTTCTATGTCACTTTTACATATAAGACTACAAATAACAAAACAACTGTTAGCTAGCCACAAGAACATCTCCCTACTTTTTCTCCTCTTTAGCATGACATCTAGCTTTTTCACCTTCATTTTACAAGCTTCAAGTTCAGTTAGAGCTTCGATCTCTTTTGCTTTGCATTTTTCCATTTCAGCCTCCAGTCTCTAAATCTCTGCTCTTGGATCATTGATTAATCTCTCCATTGATTATTTGCCCTGAAAACTGTTCGAGCCTTTGTTCTAAGATTGTTACCATACATAGAGCTCCCACTTCCAAAAGCCATGTATGTGCTCCCATACAGAATTTGTTGGAAACTTGCATATTACATCCCCAGCATGATGCACTTCAACACCCTTTGTTAAATTCCAAGTAACATCAAACAATCACAAAAGGCAAAAAGAAGATGCATACGCTACAAAGTAAATCACAAAGTTTGCTCAAGCATGTTTACCTTAGCACATTCACACATGCTTATAAGACAAAGTGCATATACGTATTTATTTCTACACATGCTTATAAGCGCGCTAAAAAGTTTGCATATGCTGCACAGAAATCTCTCAGGCAATCCAAACACATACCACGCTGTAAATGCCAGTTTACCTGCATCCACTATTCAACTCCATATTTACATGCTTAATTTAATTAAGGATGATGCTCTTGGGTGCCAAGGAAGCAATTAAGACAAGCCAAATCAAGAGGTATCAAATAGGAGCTATAGGCCTGCCACCAATAGCAAAGAACTATGAATGCTTGAAAATCTCATTGCACATGGTTCCAAATTCAAACACTGACAAATAATACCACTATCCTTATTTGCAACCATGTTGCTTAGAGCATCCACATAAAAGGGTCATATCCTCTAAATTAGAAGAGCTACAATAGCATATTTTAGAAAAAAAACCCACTGCATCAGCTCTTCTACTCATACCGTAAAATGGAGAGTTGCTACAGTGATACTCTAGATGTAGAGTATCACTGTAGCAACTGTAAACTACATTTAATAATAAAATAATTGGATGTTTTGTTTTCTTTTAATCCCTACTCCAACCCAGTCATCTTTCCTCTTCTCTAACCCATTCTTTCCTTTCTCCAATTCCCTACAACTCCCTCCTCCCTGCCCATTTCTCTTCTCTAACCCAATAATTTTTTCTCCAAACCCCAGCTCCCTCCCCCTAACCATGGCTGCCCAAGAGCCAACCATCGCCTAACACCTGCTCCTATCCGCCTCCATCTCCGGCGAGGTTCAACCCCGTGGGCCATTCTCGTCCCCTTACTCTCTCTCTCCCCTTTCGCCGGAAGCCACTATCGCACACCCCATTAGCCACTATCGCCCACGACGGCAGCCACTACCGCACCCGCCGCCAAGCAAGCTTCTTTCCGGTGAGCTTCACCTCCATCTAGTTTTTTTCCTTTTGCTCTCTTGCACAAGCAGCCATTCCCTCTCTCCATGTATGATCTCATCTCCCCCTCTGTCTTAAAATCTCTCTAACCCGAAGCGATCACCTCCTCCTATAGCTCTGAGCATGATCAATGGTGTAGATAATTTCGCAAATTGTTGTGAAGATAATTTCAGAGTATTGACGGAGCGATCAATGGTAGCAGAAAGGTTGGCAATGAAGATGAAGAGTTCAATTAGTTTCACTCATTGTGAGCAAATGCAAGTCTTATTGGAACTCATTATGTAAATTAAAATATAGACAGATAGAGAGAGAAATGAAATTGAGAGGAAAGAAAATGAGGGAGGAAATTATTCTCAATTGATATCTTCAATGCAATACATTGCAATTTATAGTGAGTGAATATGACGGTTTAGATTTCATTATTGAAAATATAGCCGTTGAGGTTTTGAAAATTAGGAATATAACCATTGAAAAATGACATTTGCTAAAACAGCCCGTGATTTAGCCGTTTGAATATTAACATGAGTTAAGGTTTATTATATTACAATTTTCAAATTTTAATATTTTTAAAATAATATATTACTATTATATAATTAATGCAATATGTTATTGTTGTTGTTAAATATATTTATCAACGTATAATATGACCAATGGATAGGAAATAGAAAATATAAAGAAAGAATGAAGATATTAATATTTAAGTCTGATAGAGAATGATTTAGAATATCTGATGCAAAGTGTTGTTGGATAGAGAATATGTAAACTAGAGAAATGGCTCTTTTTACTGTATTTTAGAGAATATGTTAAGAAGAGCTGATGTGGATGCTCTTAAGTTTTCAACATGACAACATATCATCGAACTAAAATTGAAGTGTTGAACTATAGAGCATAGATGACTTGAAACACAAAAGTTTTGAGTAAATAGCACAAGAAGTTAGACATATAATTCGTAGCAATGATCTTAAAGGTGGCTTATTGAGTAATGACTTGGACCATATAATTTGTACCATGCAACATAATGCAACATAATCCATGTAAAGTTGTGCATGGTCCATGAAAACAATGGTTTGAAAGTTTCGCTCGATCAAAGGATTGAGGTGGAGATCGTCACCTTGTAGTCGTTCACGTCACAGTATATGTAGGTCCTGAGAAACGGGGCTGGAGAGCGTTGATGACTCACTTGAATGGCGTGGTCGAGGAGGTGGCGGGAGTAGGCGGGGTCGGTGTCACAGAAGATGAAGGAGGCAGCGGCGGATTCATCGGCACCTTGTAGTTGTGACCCGATCAAATGCGTTGGTGACGCCGGCGTCGGGGAGAGAGAGGGTGTGAGGACCCGTCCCTCTACTCCTGTGGCTCGTCGTGGACCGCAAGGGCAATTTGGTAAATTGCGCCTTGTCGGCTTGTTTCACACTCGTGTGTGCACACACTGACCATGTTTGTGGTAATGTTTGGCTAGAATGGTTAGTGGGACCCGGGATCGAAAGATCCGGGCTTGGGTTTAAGTTTTAACCCAAGTCCAGCTTCCTGCGAAAGACGGATCGATCCTTCCTTGCTAGAAGGATCGATCGGTCTTTGACAGGAATGTGGATCGTTGCGAAGGATCGATCGGTCTATTGGGACGGATCGATTGGACTCGGAGTTGGATCGATCGGTCTCCTTGGTTGGATCGATCGCTCTCTTGGCTGGATCGATCGGTCTCCTTTGACGGATCGATCCTGCTAAGTCGGTTAGTTTGCCTATAAAGCAGACAGAACCTTCTTCCTTGAATCTCTTTGGAAAACCGAATTCTTGGGCTGAGAATTCCTGGATTTTGAAGAGTTTGTGGACGATCCAAGGCCTAGCAGCTGGGATTGAAGCTGCTATTGCTTAGGTAGGGATTCCTACCTACATCCTCTCGGGTTTTTGGAAGTTTTTCTGGCTGTCGATGTTCTTATGCTTAGATCTTGTTGTATACTTGTTAGATTGTAGCATTTCCGCCGGTTTTGGATTCGTGATGCTTCGTACTACTAGATCTCAGGTTTTGGTGGGATTTGGTGGAGTTCTCTGATGGTATTTCTCGCCGTATGCTTACCGAAGAACCCAACGCGATCGATCCGTCTGTGAGACGGATCGATCCCTCTTTGTTGGTCATGCTGACCCGAGCAGGATCGATCGGCCCCGGTTGTGGGCGATCGATCCCGGTGCCTTGGGTAGCATGGGATCCCCTCGTCGCGAGTGGGATCGATCCGTCGCGAGTCGGATCGATCGTCCTGGGAGGACAGATCGATCGGACTCGGCGCGGTATGGAGAGTTCGCTCTCTGTCATTAGAGGGCTCGATCCTCCCTTGGGGGAGGGATCGATCCGACTATGGCAGAGAGAGGAATTTGTCTTGTCTTACCCGCGGGGATTCGCATGTATCGTTTTCTTTACAGCTTTATACCTTGTATATATGTTGAAGCATATTAGCCCTATAATTGGGGCAGTGGTGAACCGGGGGAGTGATGACTCCCGGGATGTTTAGAATAAACGGGCGAGTAGCCCTACAGCGTTTCCTAGCCTTGCATGCCCGCGTGCACCGAGGGCTTTATCTGTCTTATCTGTGAGCTGTTGTTTGCGGGGCTGCTTCCTGGTGCAGGTGTTGTGATGGACTGTTGGCAGTTGGTGGTGGTACCATTGCAGCAGCTTCTTAGACCTTATTATCATGTTCACCACCCCGGGCCGGCAGGGTGCTGTGCCAAGACCTTGTTTGATATATCATCACATACTATTGCATGTTTATCTGTATTATCCTGCGCATGTCCATAACATGCATTGTGTTGCGCATTAGTTGCATCTATGTAGGACGCTGGCGGTGGGTTGACCGCCGATCCGAGGCTTTCGGGTAGTCCGGATCTAGCTCTAGGACCGTTGCGGGTAGCTTGGTCCAGGACTCGATTTGTAGTATTCAGTCGTTTCGATGAAAGGGTTAGTTTGACCTGAATACATGTTGTTTGATGTTTAGAGGTCGTGTCTTGTGGGTGCAAACCGGTGCCCGGGTCATTGTCTCATGGGTAGAGGAGGTGCCTACTCAGCGGTGTGGTTGCCCGCCTAGCAGAGTCGGGTGCCTGCTAGTGAGACGGCAGTGTGGTTTCCTGCCTCGCTGAGGGCAACTCAGTATGTGACCAGTTCGGCTGGAAGACCATGACTGAGACCTCCCTTCAGGGACATCGGTGAAGGGTTATGGGACCCTTGCTGCACACCCAAGTCTTGCTTAAGGGCGACACTGTTGTGTTCCCTCCCTTGTGAGTGTCGTAGTGTAGTGTCCCTACTGAGCTTAGTGCTCACTCCTACCCGGGCTGCGTTTTGCAGGTGCTGGCGCTAGCTCTTCTTTGGTCGGCCCTACCGGGTCGGTGTTTGGTGACGTGGCGGCGTCTGGCGGTGCTTGAGAGGTGGCGATCTTTACAGCTTTACACTCTTTTATTATAGATAGTCTCCTACGGGAGTGATAAATTTATAAATTCCCTGTTTGAGGATTGTATATAAATATCCAGCTTCAGTCTTTGGGTTTGTAATATTTGTATAATACAGGATGGTTGTGATTTGCTAGGGTAACCACTACGATTAGAGGGAAACCTCGCCAAAATTTCCGCAGTAGATTAGGTTCCGCTTCGCGTTGCCCGACCCGGTTGGGCCTACGCGGGTCGGGGCGCGACAACTTGGTATCAGAGCATAGGCTGTAGATCCCAGGGTGTTAGGATCAGGTTTGGTTGATATTGAGCGTGGACTGGGTTAATTCTATGTCTAGAACATCCGTGCATGCTCTCCTTGTGATGTGTTATGTCTTCCGCTTTATTGTTGTGTTGTTTGTTTTGTCGTTCTGACGAGTGGATGCTCTTTTGTCGTTGGTGATCGCGCAGACGTCGGGAGCTCGAGGTCGACCTTCGGTTGTTGGTCGGAGTGGGGCACGACCTGGTCGACCCACCCGACCAGACAGGGTAGCACCTGTCAGGGAGGTCAGAGCTAGACGGACTACGCCATCACCAGCGACGGTTGCGGTCGCACAGGAGGAGGCCTTTCTCACCGAGGAGAGGATTCTCCCTCCTGTCGACGGGCGGACCGCTGCGGTGGTCTTGTTGGACTTTCTGGGGCTGGACCCGTCTAGGTTCAGTGGTGGGTCAGCAGGTCCAGTGGCCAGGGCACGTCAGTTTGAGCAGGGGCATCGATCAGAGATCAGACGACGGACCAGTTCTTACCGCTTCCAGGCGTACTCAGCAGTTCTGGACTGCGCCTTGGCAGTAGGGGCGCAGTTGCGGGACGAGAGGTGCCGGGCAGTTCCACTGGTATTCTCTACCAGCGCGCCGCAGAGTCCCCAGTTCAGAGGGGAATTCGGCAGAGGCCAGCGGCGGCGTCAGCGGCACTTCCGGCAGCAGTTGCCGAGTTCAGCAGGCCAGTTTCTCCAGACTGCCGGGCCGTTCGGGCAGGCTTCGTCTGGCGGAGGCCATGGTCAGCAACCGGGCGCGTCAGTCGCATGCTTCCAGTGCGGGCAGCTGGGGCACTACCATAGAGACTGTTCCTTGCGAGGAGCGCGGGGCGCTGTGCCGCAGGGCAGTAGAGGCGGAGGGCCCAGTGCTTGACAGGGGAGCAGTGGTGGGCGCAGGTCAGCAGCTGGACCGAGCTGCTCCAGGGGTGGAGGCAGCTAGCGAGGTCGTGTGGTTACTCTCCCAGTGCACGAGCAGCAGGACACCGTACAGCAGTACCAGTAGCCGCAGCAGTATCAGCAGGCAGTGGCAGAGCCATCCGTCCTCAGAGGTATCTTTCAGCTTTCTAGTCCTTAGTAGATATGCTGATAGATTCTGGGACGTCTCTTTCCTATGTTGCTAGCATCTGTGTGGCATCGCTAGCATTAGAGACGAGTCGGCTAGAGGTGGCACAGTTAGCAGATGATACGACTTGAAAAGTGTCGTGGCTTAACGAGTCTGACCAAAATTACAAAATATTCCGGTGCTCTACTTTAACTACTAAGAACTAGTAGATAGTGGAAAGTCCGAGTCGAGTCCACAGGGATTTAAGGGATTGAAATCAAATACTTAGTAAATCTCCTACTAATAAGTTGATAAAAGATTGCAAGTTGAAATTAAACTAAACTTATACTAAAGGATTTATGAATATAAGAGAAAGGACCATAGAATTCTTAATCAGTAACTAAGGATCTATCAAGTTTTCCAAAGATCAGAGCATGCAAACACGATGAATGGCTTCCTGAAAGTTGGTAAGTGAATGGCTAGTTCTCCTTATCACTCGACAAGTTCTGTTTAGGATTCCTTGTCGGCAAGAACAATTATCGAAATATCAGTGACCGAATAATTAGTTACGTTCACTGCTAATGAACCCTCTTACTCAGATGAGTTCATCGCAAACCATGCCATAGAAATGGATTTAGGTGTAATATCGAGATAACTTCACATCTCAATGGCCGAAACTACAAAGGTAAGATGCATGAAAGATTCGGGATGGAACGTAGTGGGACTAGCACTACTATAGTGTGACTAGCACTATACAATCCATAATTACGAATAAGATTCCATCCGAGATATCATGGGACTAGCATGATCCTCTTATTTGGATGAATCCAATCCACGCTCTAACATACACAAGCTCTAGAATCAAGTGCAAGCAAGAACGATCCAAAAATCCAACGAGAAATCAACACCAAGATATAAAGAAAATAGAGATTAATCCATAAAACCAAACCATCGTGTATACAAACCCTAGATCTAAGAAATCCCTAGTAAAAACCCTAGTTACATCATAAGAATCCTATGGTTAGGGTTTTAGTTACTCATCTTCAGGGGATAATCCATCGGTAGAAGTTGATGATCTCCTCCCGCCATGGATCTCCTCCAAAAAATCGTCGAAGAAAAAGATGGAAAAAGGTAGGAAAACTCTCTCCAAAAACGTCTGGAAAAGCCCCCTAAAATCCCTAAACAATGACTACTTATAGCCCAAGAAACAACCTCCCACGGATTAGATCAGAGCCGTCGATCTTTGCCTCTGGTCGCGTCGGATCGATCCGTCTTTTGGAGTCGGATCGATCTGACTCCTTTACTCGCTGTTGACGCCCGAGCTGGATCGATCGGCACTTGGAGTTGGATCGATCCAGCTCTTTTACTTGCTGGTAACTCCCGGGTTGGATCGATCCATCAGTCTAGTCCGATCGATCGTGCCGTTATTGTTGCGCTACATCCCGTGCTGGATCGATCCAGCTCTTGAGTCTGATCGATCGCACCGTTATTCAATGTCCCGCTGTTGGTTGAGTCGGATCGATCGCTCCTGTTGAGGCCGATCGATCTAACTTGTCAAAATTGCCAGAATACACCTGTTTTAGCTCCAAAGTTGATCTACTCGTAGGAGAGTCTGTTATACCTGAAATGGAATAAAAGTAGTCAGTCCAGCATTGCTCGGGGCCCAACAAAGCCAAATTACAAGGGTGTTTTGTGCACTTTTCAAGTCTTATCACACCCCCCAACTTGATCTTTGCTAGTCCTCGAGCAAAGCAAACAAAAATTAAAAGTAAAGTAGTAAATCTAACTAGCCACTTTCGTAGGTCTCACGATTGCACTTAGCATGTGCAACAAGCCTTTAAACCCCTGGGTGGCCCCAGTGGAGGAGTTATAGTCTCCTGAGGGTTTCCGATGATGATACCCAAAAACATCTATACATCCCCTTTAACATGCCATTCGAACTCCATTATAATACTCATTAATTCAAATGCACTAAACAGAATCACTATCATTGAGAATATTCTTCAATCCATAGTCATATAAACATAAAGTAAATAAGAACCAATCAAAGCATAGTTCCAACACTTCAACATATTTAATCATAATTCAAAAATAACTTTGACTCTCCAATGTGTGTATTTGGTTCCACATGTGTCAGAGTATCCATTATATCCAAACATTCCACCAGTCAAGGTCACAATTCTAAGCAAGCACATATTTTCCACTTATCACATAACAATCTCTGTCCTTTTTCTTTCATTTCTCTTTTTTTTTTCTCTTTTTTTTCACACGGGTCTCCAACCGTTTTACGTGAACAACACACATTGTTAAGCACATTGCCCGGTTACTAAGTATGAAGTCCCCTTTTTTTCTGTTAGGTCATTCAACTGTTTTACGCGAACAACATGCTGGTTAGGCACCCTGCCCGGTTACTAAGTTGAAAGTCCTTTCTCTCAGTGTTAGGCAATCCAACCGTTTTACTCGAACAACACGCTGGTTAGGCATATTGCCCGGTTACTAAGTTGAAACCCCTCCACCTTGCACACACATACTTTTTGCGGACAGAAAACTGTATGTGTCTATGTATCTTCTGTGACATGTCCTAAAATCATAGATCTATCCTAGCTTCATGCTCAGAATCTAACTTCAACTCATCCACATGTGAAAGTGCTCAAGTGCAATAGTATATGTTAAGTTATCCCTAAATCATGGTAAAAGTGTTAAAGTACAGAACTCATGTCGTGCATAGTTAAATTTACTGAATTTTATGTGGCATATGAATTTCTGAATAACTCATTGAATAATATTCTAAATGATGCATCTTCATCAATAACCATCATAACTTCCTTCGTCTGACACGTTATAAGGGATGTATAAAATTCGATTATCATAAGATAAATAACTATGAATTCCTAGAATTCTACCCCCCAACTTAATTGTAATTGTCCCCAATTACACTAAGTCATAAAACGAAAGCCAAGAATATAGGGTAGAGCTAACCTGAGATGCTTCATACGAGAAAGTAACCTTGATGATAAAAAAAACAACAAAATCGTAGATCAAGGTTAGGTGTGAAAACCAAGGAATAGAGTGATGGCTCCCATGTGTGCACGCGCCTGCATAGATGCCCTGTAGCAATAGAGAAGGAATACCCCGTGATGCATTTATGGAATATAAGGAATAAGCATAAATTTGGAGAAAAATTCAGCAGCATTTCCTCTATTTATGCAATAAGCCCAAGGGCGATACAACATTCATCACACAAGGGAAGAAGATGTAAACTACCCCAAGCTCCACCTGCAAAACACAATAATCAACCACATTCATCCACATACACACAGTTATAGACCAGCACAATCAGCGTCCCTCACTCCCAGGATACACCCCCCCAAAGACAAAAAGCTATGTAGATATAATGTCAAGCTAGTACAAAAGTGAGGCCATCCACCACAAAAGTCAAATCAAAACTGGCCAGCACACGGCCTAAGATGCAAGAAAACTTAAAGATATACAAGTAATCTAAGCAAGCATCTAAGCACAAGACTCAATGGTGGGGTGGGGCCTCAGGGTAGGATGGTGGACGGTAAGGTACGATAGCGAGCACAGGCGAAGGCGGGTGAAGGTCGTCAAGACGCGCCCGAATGTACGAAATGTCTGCTCGGAAGGCCGCATCTCTCGCGTCGACAGCGTCCAAGTGCTGGTGTAACCGTGCCAACTCACCGTGGAACTCTCTGTACATCTCTCCCAGCGTAGGATGGTCGACTGGCCCGTACTCCGGTGCATGGTGGGATCGGCTGGGCCGCGGCTGACAGAGCAAAACACCAGCCCTCCGCATGTGGCCTAGGACCTTGCTCCAGGTGGCGGAACGAAACCGTGCCGCCAGAAGTGCATCCAGTGACACGGTCAGCTCCCCCTCTGTAACTCGCTCCTGGCGCTGTAGAACCGCGGAGATAAGCCGAGGATGTGGGCAGGCGGCATCGTCGTAACTTGGCCGCATATCCAGCACCGTCATCCGATAGAACTGATCGATGTCCTCCAAGATCATCTGCGGGATACTCATCGCCCAATCCTTGGCCAACAGCCACAGCATGCGGAGCCAATCTCCGGTCCGATACTGAGCTCGCCATCTGGAAAACGTTACGTCGCAGGACATCGTCGACCAGCCACATGTGCGGTGGCAGCTCAGCGCGGGAAAAGGTATCGGTGGGGTACCGGTCCGGACGAAGAAACATGTAAGCGTCGAACTCCTGGACGTAAAGCTCGTCAACCGTCGCTCGGTGAAGGTCTCGGCAGCGTTTCGAAATCAACAATGCATCGCATATCGCCCGGAGATTCAAAGTAACCTCTACACCGTCGATCATGGAAGTGAACCCCCGGGACGCGTACCGGCGGGATGTATCCTTGTCGCGCGCATCCCCAAAAGGAATAGGTTGCATGTTCTGATAAAACATACAAACCAGCCGCAGGTAGACAGTGGAGCTGGGCGTGCACACAGGTAGGAGACCCCGGCGCTCAAGGGTTGCAATGGAGTCTTCGGCGTGCTCGACCGTGCGGAAAAACTCGACGTCGAAGGTGTATTCCAGGTTGAGCTCGCGCTACCAGCGAGGATGGAGGCCGCGGACATCGGTCGGAGCAGTCGACGGGTGGGACTTCTTGCGCTTGGTTGGCCGCTAAACTTGTTGGGAGGATGAAGCCACAGCCGATGCCTTCCTCTTGCCGGACGACGGAGTGACAGCCGTCGAAGAAGATGGTGGAGCTCTCGAGGCTCGGATCGGCCGTGGCGGAGGTGGGGAAGAGGAAGACGCCGGCGAAGATGCAGATGTGGCTGGAGAAGACCTTGTCGGAGCCGCAGTCAAGGGCAGCTGCTGGGCCGAAGGGGTGGAAGAAGAAGCGGCGGCCGCTTTCCCTTTGCCGCCGACGCCCTTCTTGGTGACATTCTTCGCGCACACCATGGTAGGGATGAGGACAAGGACCGGCGCCGGCGACGATCAACGGAAAGGAAGGAGCCGCGGGCGGGGAGGTGGAATGGGTTTGGAAGGAACGGCGAGGTCGTGAGTGGGGAAGGATGCCGGAGGAAGGGAATGTGGTGCGGTGGAGGATGGTGGTGAGGAGGTCTTGCCGGAGGTGAGGCCGACGACCCGCCGGAAGGAGGAACGAGGATCGGCGGAATCCAAGTGGAAAGGAGAGGAAGAAAGGGGGATAGATCGAAGGGAATAAGTCCTAGGATCGCTCGAGCTCCTCTTCTAAACCCCAAACATTGCGACTTCGATCGATCCGTCCATGGAGTTGGATCGATCGAAGCCCACGCGGTACTCAGCCCATGCACAACGAAACACATGGTAAGTGAGAAGGATCGATCGGTCGCTATAAGCCCGATCGATCCGACCCTCGCCCCCATGCTATAACAGTGGGACTCGTGGGACATCTCCTATAATATGCATAACATATTATCCAAGCACAGTATCCAAGCAACACAAAGTATCCAAGCAAACCGAATCCCACTGAAATTGATGAACTAACAAAACACCGATGCCAAGATAAAATCTGAAGTGCAAAAAGTATAAACTAGCAATTAACAAACTCAACCTAGACAGGCAGCAAGCAGAAGTCCTAGAAAGCAAAATACGATAGTCCTAAAGTCTAATCATCGTCGTTGATTTCTTCATTGTCATCCTCGTCGTCGTCCTCGTCGTCGTCATCAGAGTCACTCTCACTCGACCGCTGGAACAGTGGCCGATCAGGATTATCCGAGGCATAGGGGGATCCTGGTGGCGACAGTGCTGGTGATAGAAGCCCAGGGTCGATCAGAGACCGTGGAGGCACCACGACAGAGTACCCATCAGGCAAGCGGAAAGCGACCCATGGATCTTTGAGGTCGGGGTCGTGCTGAATAGCATAAACAAGACAAGCAAAGAGATCAGGATCCGGTAGCGGCCCAAAGAACTCAACACCGACAGGATACTCGATAACCGAATCGGCCGGATAACTAGGATCGGGTACATCCCGAGGAGGGTAACAGTAGACTACCGGCGGGACGGTGGACGACTCGAGTCAGCTGAGTCGGCCAGGTCATCATCGGAGGAGAACACTGAAGCTTGAGACACCAGTGAACCTGGCTCAAAATCGGGCTCCGACGACCCGCGACTGGAAGTAGACATTGAGAGTAACATGCTGCATCCGAGATAATAGGTAAGAGGAAACCGAAGAAGAATGACTGAACCGTGCAAGATCGATCGAACTGGCAGTGGCCAATCGATCCAGCACGGGGTGACGGAAGAACAAAACTGACCGGAATAGAGGAGGGAGAGAGCTTCAAGAACTGAGGGTACCGGGTGAATGGAAAAGAGAAGGCAAACATGCAACGAAGGGTGAGAAGAACCCAGAAACAATGAGAGGAAGGCGAAGGACGCCGGTGATGGTCGCCAGTGTCAATGGTCGGTAGCCATGGCAAAAACCATGGGTTCATATGCAGAGGAGAACCCAGGAAGACACACACACACACAAGGGACGATCAAAAGCAGAGGAGAGATGAAGAGGACGCGTAGGACTCTTACAGGAAAGCTGAAATTGCCCGGAGGGACACCCCGGAAGCAGGGACGATGGTGGAACTCCCAACCCGGACGCCAATGATGGGTGGAACTACGGCGAACACGGAATAACAAAAGTCGAACTAAGGTGCTCGTTTGGAATCGTAGGTGAGGTAGGGATGAGAATAAAAAGGCGGCGAAGAGATATGGATCAACTCGGAATCGAGTCCGAGTTGGAGACGGCGACGGCAGCGGCGCAAAAGATGGAAGTTATCGGAAGGGACGAGTAGGATCGATCGGCCTACACCGGGTAAATCGATCCGTCGCCATGCGGCCGCATCAGGTGCACCCGATGATAAAAAGCGAATTAAGACTCCCGATCGATTGAAATTGGGGAGCAAGATCGATCGTACTTACTCAACCACACTCAAAAAGAGCGACCGATAGATGGATCGATCGGAAGTTGTCGGGCCAAAAACACCACGCTCTGTCACCAATAAATACCCCCTCGGATCGATCGGACCCGCTAGGGCGGATCGATCGAACCCGCACAACTAGTTTCTTACATTGTCGGAGGGAAAGAGGGATCGATCGGGAGGTGTAGTGCCAAAAACACTACGCTCTGTCACGATTAAATGCACAAGACGGATCGATCCCGCTCTCAAGACCCGATCGATCCTTCTATAGCCAGGAGTAAAGCCAAGACGGAGGGAAAAACCGATCGATCAGGTGATGGTGCGGCTAAAACACCATGTTCTGTCATTCATAAAGACACAGCTCGGATCGATCGGCCACCATGGAATGGATCGATCCAACGAAGAAAATAATGCTTGACGCAGAGAAGGATCGATCGGTCCTACTTGGCTAAATTGATCGGTCGGACCGAAATGCGAGAAAATCCAAAAGAAATCTGGAACTTAAGCCGCTGCGAACCCTGTGAAAATATGGACCTCTCCTGGCCAAAAGAAATCAAGCATAGACATCCTAAAGTTCACCATTAACACGCCCAATCACTGGCAGCGATGACAGAATAAACAGACAACCATATTCAACTAAGCACTAAATAGAAATTACGCAAACATACAAAGAAAACGTGAAAGAAACCAAACTAAAGTCACGCACAAAAAGGATGGGTTGCCTCCCATCAAACGCTTGGTTTAACATCTCGAGCTCGACTCAATGAAAGCGCAACTACTCAGGAAGTGGTTCATGCAACCTCTGTGTGGCTTCTAAGGTCAGAGGATTTTCTATGTATCGTTTTAACCTTTGGCCATTCACTTTGAAGGTGGAATCAAAGTTAGAATGGCGGAGTTCGACAGCCCCATGAGGAAAAACTTGAGTAACTTCGAATGGACCAGTCCATCTAGATTTCAATTTCCCTGGGAAAAGCCGTAATCTAGCGTTAAATAACCACACCCTATCTCCCACATTAAAAGTTCTTTGATTAATGAACCGATCATGGTACGCCTTAGTTCGAGCCTTATAGATAAGAGCATTATCATAGGCGTCATTACGTATTTCCTCCAACTCATTGAGTTGGAGCAGACGAGTACTCTGACCTGTAGATAACCAATTAACCTCTTTTATAGTTAACCACACTCTATCCATGAGATTCACTGGTAAGCGGCAATGCTTACCATAGACCATCCGATATGGGGACATCCCTATGGGTGTTTTAAATGCCGTTCTATATGCCCATAACGCTTCAATCAAGCGCATGGACCAGTCCTTTCTATCCAACCGCACGACTTTCTCAAGGATGCGTTTGATCTCCCTATTAGACACCTCTACCTGCCCACTGGTCTGAGGGTGATATGGGATGGCAACCTTATGGGAGATATTATATTTATCGAGCGTGTGACGAAAATACCTATTCATGAAATGTGAGCCACCATCACTTATAATAGCTCTAGGATGACCAAACCGAGCAAAAATGTTAGAATGAAAAAATTTTACGACGACTCGGTGATCATTGGTCTTAGTCGCTATAGCTTCAATCCATTTCGAAAGATAATCAACAGCTAATGAAATGTAAATATAGCCATTCGAAGGAGGAAACGGGCCCATAAAATCAATACCCCAAACATCGAATACTTCACATTCAATAATCGGATTTTGAGGCATTTCATTTCGACGAGAAATACTACCTAACTGTTGACAACAAACGCAAGCTTTTGAAAAACTGTGAGCATCACGAAAAATCGAAGGCCAATAAAAACCAGACTGAAAAATCTTTGCTGCGGTTCTACGGCCTGAAAAGTGTCCTCCACACGCATGTGAGTGCAATGAAGTCAAAATGGAGATAATTTCATATTCGGGCACACAACATCTCATAATCTGATCTGGACAGTGCTTAAAGAGGATGGGATCATTCCATACGTAGGATTTAACTTTCGAAAAGAATTTATCTCGATCTAGTTTATTCCAATGAGCAGGAGTGAATCCAGAAACAAGATAATTTACGATATGTGCAAACCACGGTTTTGGTGCTTGATCAACAGCTAATAAATATTCATCAGGAAAGGTATCATCAATCGGGGATGAATCATTAATGACATCTACAGGAAGACGAGACAGGTGATCGGCAACCATATTTAAAGCTCCTTTTTTATCTCGTAATTCCAGGTCGAATTCTTGGAGAAACAAAATCCAACGGATTAATCGAGGTTTAAGCTCTTTCTTAGAGACAAGATACCTAAGGGCTGAATGATCGGTGAAAATTATGACTTTTGATTCAAGAAGATAGGAACGAAACTTCTCTAACGCAAAAATCACCGCAAGTAACTCTTTCTCAGTAGTCGTGTAATTTACCTGAGCTTCGTTTAACGTCTTACTAGCATAGTAAATGACACGAGGTAATTTATTGATAGTTTGTCCCAAAACAGCACCTACAGCGTGATCGGACGCGTCACACATGATTTCAAAAGGATGGTTATAATCCGGAGAATGGACAATCGGCGCGGAAGAGAGTGAATCACGCAAGGTATGAAAGGCATGAAGACAAGACTGATCGAACACAAAAGAAATATCTTTAACCAACAGAGCACATAACGGTTTGGAGATTTTACTGAAATCCTTAATAAATCTCCTGTAGAATCCGGCGTGGCCCAAGAATGACCGAATTTGACGCACTGACGAAGGAGGCGGAAGTTTAGAAATAAGCTCTAACTTGGCTTTATCTACCTCAATCCCTCTGCTTGAAATTACATGACCGAGAACAATACCTTCTGTGACCATAAAATGACTCTTTTCCCAACTTAACACCAGATTCGTTTTCTCACACCTAGCAAGGACTTTGGATAGGTTTTCAAGGCATGATTCAAAAGAATGGCCAAACACAGAGAAGTCATCCATAAATATCTCCAGAAATTGTTCAATCATGTCCCCAAAGATAGCAAGCATGCAATGTTGAAATGTCGCTGGAGCATTGCAAAGGCCGAAGGGCATGCGACGATATGCGAATGTTCCATAAGGACAGGTAAAGGTTGTCTTCTCCTGATCATTCGGATCTATGGCCACTTGATTATACCCAGAGTAACCGTCAAGGAAACAATAATAGGCTTGGCCCGATAATCGTTCTAAAATTTGGTCAATAAAGGGCAAAGGAAAATGATCTTTACGAGTTAAAGCGTTAAGACGCCTGTAATCGATGCAAACTCTCCACCATGTGGTCTGTCTAGTTGGGATATCCTCCCCTTTGTCATTTTTAACCACTGTGATACCAGATTTTTTTGGAACGACTTGAGTAGGACTAATCCATTTAGAGTCCGAGATCGGATATATTATCCCTGCGTCTAAGAGTTTAATTACTTCCTTCATTACAACATCTTTCATAAGAGGGTTGAGCCGACGTTGCATCTCCCGTACACATTTAGTTTCATCTTCTAAGAGTATGCGATGCATGCAAATCGAGGGATCAATGCCTTTAAGATCACCAATGGACCACCCTATAGCTCTTCTATGAAGTTTAAGGGCGTCAAGTAATTGATGCTCTTGATCAATGGTTAATGCAGAAGAGATAATTATTGGAAGGGTAGACTCAGGTCCAAGGAAGGCATATTTTAAATTAGAGGGCAACGTTTTCAATTCCAAAGATGGTGGTGTGATTAATGAAGGTACAGCTGGAATTGAGGAGGTAGGAGGTAAAGGCTCGAGGGGAGGCTCTTTTCAGGAGATATCGCACACCTCAGTAATAACATCAAGATCGTTAAAATCATTTAAAACTCTGTCATTTCCAGATCTGAAAACCAACTCAAAATCATTCAAATCATTTTTTTCATTGTTCAAAACCGGAAACACTACATTCGTACTCAAAACATCTTCATGCAAATGTGACAAATGCTGTTCAAAAACATCGTCTTCAACCACCATAGACATGTGACAACCACTCTCAAAACTCCTACACGGAGTATCATCAGTCAACAACAACACAGGTAATATATCATCAATACAACTAGTTACCTCATCCTCATTAACCAAGGTATCAACCATAAAGCATTCATCATCATATGCATGATTCTTTGAAGCATGAAATATATTCAAACGTAATTCCATGTTACCAAATGTGACCGTCATGAAACCATCCCTACAGTTAATACACGCATTGGTTGTAGCCAAGAAGGGTCGGCCAAGGATTATAGGAACCGATTTTTTTGTTTGCACTCCGGGTTCCATGTCTAACACTACAAAGTCTACCGGAAATACGCACCGATCGACCTTAACCAACACATCTTTAAGGATTCCTCTTGGGGTCTTAATTGATCAGTCAGCTAATTGTAAAGTCATGGCTGTAGGTTTTAATTCTCCTATCCCAAACTTAGAATATAAGGAGTAAGGCATAAGGTTTACACTTGCACCCAAATCCAGCAGGGCGCCATCAATCGTGTGATTTCCTATAATGCATGAGATTGTGGGGGTGCCAAGATCCTTGAGCTTAGGAGGAAGATCACATCGAAGAATTGAGCTAACTTGCTCGGTCAGGAAAATCTTCTTAGACACATGTGACCTAGATTGCCTTTTATGTGTGCAAAGGTCCTTGAGGAATTTGGCATAAGATGGAATGTGTTTGATGGCATCAAGCAAAGGAAGATTAATATGCACTTTTTTAAACACCTCCATCATTTCATCTATTTTTGAATTTTTGAATGGGGTGGAGGAAGGATCTGCTAAAGCTTCAGGGGAAGGAACCTTAGGAATATACATTGTGGGATTTGGTTCTTTTTCATGAGAAGATGTCAAGTTCGATGATGGATGCTGATTCTCCACAGGATCATGAAAATTTGAATGTGGAGTGTCAGAAGATGAATTGGGTTCTTTCGATACATGCGAATCATTGTCGAAGGATGTTTGAGAATGAGATGCATGCAACTCGTGATCACCTATGGGTTCTTCAGGTTTTTCAATGTTGACAAAAGTTTTACCGCTACGAAGGGTTGTCACAGCTTGTACATGTTCATGAGATGAGTCGATATGATGTTGGCCCTTTGGATTAGGAATGGGTTGACTCGGTAATTGCTCATCTTCTCTCCTAGACAATGCATTTGCCAACTGACCCAATTGGGCTTCTATCTTTGCTAGAGTTTGAGAATGTGAGTGTACTAATTGGGTCAACTCATCGTTGTGTGGACCTTGATTTTGTTGCTGTGGATGAAGAGCTGATTGGTTTTGGGGTCCTTGACTCTGGGGAGGTACATACGGTTTATTTCCCCAAGATTGAGATGTTTGATTTTGAAAAGGCCTATATGGAGGTCAGAATGACGAAGTTTGGCCTTGAGAATTTGTAGGATATGCTGATTGGAATTTTGGAGGATAATTCTTAGTTTGGGCACCTATGGATGGTCTAGAATTAAAAGAATTTGGCTGTTGGCTTGGTGTTCTCCACGAAAAATTTGGATGATCTCTTAAACTAGGGTTGTAAGAATTGGAATAAGGATCATAAGCTGGTTTAGATTGACCATAAACGGCATTAATGTGTTCCTGTACTAACTCAGGATAATGACATGCCAGATGGCAGTCAGTGACATCGTGACCAGGAGCAGAACACAAGAAACAGATTTCTCCGGACGATGGAAGCGTAGGAGGAATAGATGAATTAACCTGATTTGTGGTTTGAGTAAGAACTTGATCTAGTTTCCTACTCAAAGCATCAACCTGTTGAGCAAGACGGGTTGACTCGTTTAATTCAAGAATTCCTCGAGGATTGGATTGAGTGGAAGGCCCACGATTATTCCTAGAGGAGGTGGCGTGGTTTTGAGAGTTTTCAGCAAGTCTCTCAAAAAGCCTCCAAGAATCGTCAAGGAGATTGGTAATGAAAACTCCCCCACATGCAGCATCTATAGTTAATTGATGTTTTTCCTTAAGACCCTTATAGAAATGCTCTACTACGGCCCATTGAGGAAATTGGTGGTGGGACATTTCCTAAGGAGTTCCCTATAACGATCCCAAGCCTCATGAAATGCTTCATCGTCGGCTTGTCTAAAGGAAGAAATTTCATGGCGAAGGTCACTGGTCTTTGTAATCGGAAAGAATTTCTCAAGAAATTGAGCTTGTAACTAAGGCCATGTAGTAATTGATCGAGGTTCTAGAAAAGTAAGCCAATATTTGGCTTTACCATTTAGGGTAAAAGGAAATAATTTAAGTCTCCAAGCATCTTCGGTAAAGTTATTTACCCTCACTGTAGAACTAATCAGAATAAATTCCTCTATATGATTGTAGGGGTCCTCATGAGATAAGCTATGGAAGGTCGGTAAGGATTGTAAAAATTGTGATTTAATCTCATAATGGGCCGCTCCAATTACCGGAGGTTGAATACATGAGTTAGAAGTGAAAGAGGTTGGAACATAAAAATCTTTCATGGCCCTACAACCCTGGTTTTCAGGTTGGTTAGGATTGTCATTAGGTCCAGGATTGTCCTCAAGGTTATCCATGACTAAATGAGTAGGGGAAGAAACTGACAATTTATGTGATGCAGAACAAGAAGCAAAGAATTCTTTCAACGTGAGAGAAAGATCTGGGTCCTTATCATCACTCATCCACACATCATAAAGATTATCCAAGGATTAGAAATACAAACAGTGCAATCTTAATGATGTGTTGTTGGCGCTCGCTCCCTCGCCGCTCACAAGGATGTCGCGTTGTTCTTCACCTACTTATAAACAAAAAGATATGGAAATATTAGTACTGAAACTATTTTTGGTCTTTTATAGAATAAAGGACAGATAAAAAACTAATTAAGCAAGAAATTATACTAAGTAAACAGCTCAAAACACCGTAAAAAAAATCCCTGGCAACGGCGCCAAAATTTTGATACGACTTGAAAAGTGTCGTGGCTTAACGAGCCTGACCAAAATTACAAAATATTCCGGTGCTCTACTTTAACTACTAAGAATTAGTAGATAGTGGAGAGTCCGAGTCGAGTCCACATGGATTTAAGGGATTGAAATCAAATACTTAGTAAATCTCCTACTAATAAGTTGATAAAAGATTGCAAGTTGAAATTAAACTAAACTTATACTAAAGGATTTATGAATATGAGAGAAAGGACCATAGGATTCTTAATCAGTAACTAAGGATCTACCAAGTTTTTCAAAGATCAGAGCATGCAAACACGATGAATGGCTTCCTGAAAGTTGGTAAGTGAATGGCTAATTCTCCTTATCACTCGAAAAGTTCTGTTTAGGATTCCTTGTCGGCAAGAACAATTATCGAAATATCAGTGACCGAATAATTAGTTACGTTCACTGCTAATGAACCCTCTTACTCAGATGAGTTCATCGCAAACCATGCAATAGAAATGGATTTAGGTGTAATATCGAGATGACTTCGCATCTCAATGGCCGAAACTACAAAGGTAAGATGCATGAAGGATTCGGGATGGAACGTAGTGGGACTAGCACTACTATAGTGTGACTAGCACTATACAATCCATAATCACGAATAAGATTCCATCCGAGATATCATGGGACTAGCATGATCCTCTTATTTGGATGAATCCAATCCACGCCCTAACATACACAAGCTCTAGAATCAAGTGCAAGCAAGAACGATCCAAACATCCAACGAGAAATCAACACCAAGATATAAAGAAAATAGAGATTAATCCATAAAACCAAACCATCGTGTATACAAACCCTAGATCTAAGAAATCCCTAGTAAAAACCCTAGTTACATCATAAGAATCCCATGGTTAGGGTTTTAGTTACTCATCTTCAGGGGATAATCCATAGGTAGAAGTTGATGATCTCCTCCCGCCATGGATCTCCTCCAAAAAATCGTCGAAGAAAAAGATGGAAAAAGGTAGGAAAACTCTCTCCAAAAACGTCTGAAAAAGCCCCCCTAAAATCCCTAAACAATGACTACTTATAGCCCAAGAAACAACCTCCCACGGATTAGATCAGAGCCGTCGATCTTTGCCTCTGGCCGCGTCGGATCGATCCGTCTTTTGGAGTCAGATCGATCTGACTCCTTTACTCGCTGTTGACGCCCGAGCTGGATCGATCGGCACTTGGAGTTGGATCGATCCAGCTCTTTTACTTGCTGGTCTCCCGGGTTGGATCGATCCGTCAGTCTAGTCCGATCGATCGTGCCGTTATTGTTGCGCTACATCCCGTGCTGGATCGATCCAGCTCTTGAGTCTGATCGATCGCACCGTTATTCAATGTCCCGCTGTTGGTTGAGTCGGATCGATCGCTCCTGTTGAGGCCGATCGATCTAACTTGTCAAAATCGCCAGAATACACCTGTTTTAGCTCCAAAGTTGATCTACTCGTAGGAGGGTCTGTTATACCTGAAATGGAATAAAAGTAGTCAGTCCAGCATTGCTCGGGGCCCAACAAAGCCAAATTACAAGGGTGTTTTGTGCACTTTTCAAGTCTTATCAGCAGACTCTCCGATCGGCGGAGCGGTCAGGGTGGACCGGGTCTGCCGATCTTCTTCGTTGGAGGTTGGAGGCCTTCGGGTCTGTCTAGACCTACGGATACTAGACACGACCGGCTTTGACGTGATACTCAGTATGGACTGGTTGGCAGCATACTGGGCCGTCATCGACTGTAGTCGCCGGAGGGTGGTCGCTTGGACACCCGACGAGACACGGGTTGTGTTTTTCGGGGATCGGTTCTCCGCCGATTTCTTTGCTTGTGGTGTAGGGAGGCGTGGCAGCGAGCTCTCAGCCTTGTTGGCCAGCCTGTCCTGTTCGATTCTGAGGGAGTACAGCAGAGCAGTTTTCCTAGGATCATGTGTGACTACACCGACGTGTTTCCCGAGGTGTTGCCAGGGCTTCCATCGCCCAGAGAGGTCGATTTTTGAGATCGACCTAGTACCAGGTACCGCACCGATCTCTCTCCCAGCTTTCAGGATGGTACCAGCAGAGCAGAGTGAGTTGAGGACCCAGCTAGACGAGTTCGTGGTGGTGTTCGTCGACAACATCCTTATCTACTCCTGGCCAGAGGCGGAGCACGAGCGACACTTGGCGACAGTGTTGCAGCTACTTCGGGAACATCGGCTTTATGCCAAGGCTTCCAAGTGCGAGCTCTGGCTTGCACAGGTGGGATTCCTTGGACACGTGGTGTCGGCAGCAGGGATCTCAGTTGACCCGGCCAAGGTCGAGGCAGTGGTGCAGTGGCAGAGACCGAGGACAGTGTTCGAGGTCCATAGTTTCTTAGGCCTGGCGGGGTACTACAGACGGTTCGTGCGAGACTTCCCTAGAGTTGCCGGACCATTGACCAGACTGACACAGAAGGCTGTCCCGTTCATGTGGGATAATGCTTGTGAGCGAGCCTTCGTGGAGCTGAGGACCAGGTTGACCAGTGCACCGGTGCGGATCGTCCCCAAGCGAGGTGTTGGTTACAGTATCTACAGCGACGCTGGATGGAGCTACTGGAGGACTACGACTTTGAGTTGCATTACCATCCTGGTAAGGCAAACGTCGTAGCTGACGCGCTGAGAAGACAGGTGAGAGACACCAGAGCAGCAGTTGCAGGGTTGTCAGCGCGGCAGTGGCAGACTCTAGAGACAGCGGGCCAGTTGGGGCTCGAGTTTGAGGATCAGGGATCCAGCAGCTTCCTCTACGCAGTGCAGAGTATGCCAGCGGTCTTAGCCAGAGTGTTAGAGGCACAGCACAGTGACCCAGAGCTCGAGGAATTATGCACAGCAGCGGGCACAGAGGGTGCAGACGGAGACTGGGCAGTATCATCAAACGGAGGGCTACGATTCAGAGGCAGAGTAGCGGTTCCAGCAGATCCAGTTCTACGAGACGACGTCCTACGAGAGTTCCACTACTCTCGTTTTGCAGTTCATCTCGGCGGCATCAAGATGTAGCAGGATCTTCGGCGACAGTTCTGGTGGCGTGGGATGAAGAAGGCAGTGACGGAGTTCGTATCGCGCTGCCTTACCTGTCAGAAGGTCAAGGCAGAGCACCAGCGGACTCCAGGGTTACTACAGCCGCTTCCACTAGCTGAGTAGAAGTGGGAGCACATCACGATGGACTTCGTGACCGGGCTACCGAGGTCTCCTAGGGGGAATGACGCGATTTGGGTCATCGTTGATCGATTGACCAAATCGGCGCACTTCCTGCCTATGCGGACGACAGAATCGTCTTACAGGTTAGGCCATTTTTACGTCCGAGAGGTAATTAGACTACACGGGGTTCCAGTGTCTATCGTGTCAGACCGTGACCCCAGGTTCACCAGCAAGGTCTGGCGGGGCTTTCAGGAGGCAGTTGGCACACTCCTGACCTTCAGTACGGCGTTTCATCGACAGACAGACGGGCAGTCAGAGCGAACGATCCAGATCTTGGAGGACATGCTGAGAGCATGTGTCCTCGACGCAAGAGGCTGCTGGGAGGAGCACGTTCCCATGGTGGATTTCGCCTACAACAACAGCTACCAGTCCAGTCTTGGAGTAGCACCTTTTGAGGCGTTGTACGGTAGGCCGTGTCGTTCCCCAGTGTGCTGGACAGAGGTTGGAGAAGCTTCACTCACCGGTCCAGACATCATCAGGTGGTAGTCAGAGAGATTAGCACAGATCAGGTAGAGGCTTCTGACGGCTCAGAGCCGGCAGAAGAGTTATGCAGATCAGAGACGACGACCGCTTGAGTTCGCAGTTGGTGACAGTGTGTTCCTGCGGGCAGCACCGTACAGAGGTTCTGTCAGGTTTGGCAGCAGGGGCAAGTTGGCTCCGAGGTTCATCGGGCCGTTTGAGATCTTAGAGAGGGTCGGCGAGGTAGCCTACCGCTTGGACCTTCCTCAGCACATGTCTGCTGTGCACCCGACTTTTCACGTGTCAATGCTGAGGAAGAACCACCCCGACCCATTGCATGTCATCAGAGTGGATGACATCGAGCTTGAGTTAGACGCGACATTTGTTGAGCAGCCTGTTCAAGTACTTGACCGGAGGGATCAGGTCTTGCGGGGCAAGACGATTCCCTTGGTCAAGGTACTGTGGAGGCACAGAGGCGTCGAGGAGATGACCTGGGAGCACGAGGCGCGCATGCGGCAGGAGTATCCGCACTTGTTCCCTTCTCGAGGTAACTTTTGTCATGTCTTCTAGGGTAGTTGTTTCTTTGCTTCCGAGCCCTACCCTTATCGAATCTCAGGACGAGATTTCCTTTAAGGGTATTAGGATGTGAGGACCCGTCCCTCTACTCCTGTGGCTCGTCATGGACCGCAAGGGCAATTTGGTAAATTGCGCCTTGTCGGCTCATTTCACACTCGCGTGTGCACACACTGACCATATTTGTGGTAATGTTTGGCTAGAATGGTTAGTGGGACCTGGGATCGAAAGATCCGGGCATGGGTTTAAGTTTTAACCCAAGTCCAGCTTCCTGCGAAAGACGGATCGATCCTTCCTTGCTAGAAGGATCGATCGGTCTTTGACAGGAACGTGGATCGTTGCGAAGGATCGATCGGTCTCTTGGGACGGATCGATCGGACTCGGAGTTGGATCGATCGGTCTCTTGGTTGGATCGATCGTTCCCTTGGCCATCGATCGGTCTCCTTGGCCTGATCGATCACTCTCTTGGCTGGATCGATCTGTCTCCTTGGACGGATCGATCCTGCTAAGTCGGTTCGTTTGCCTATAAAGCAGACAGAACCTTCTTTCTTGAATCTCTTTGGAAAACCGGATTCTTGGGCTGAGAATTCCTGGATTTTGAAGAGTTCGTGGATGATCCAAGGCCTAGCAGCTGGGATTGAAGCTGCTATTGCTTAGGTAGGGATTCTTACCTACATCCTCTCGGGTTTTTGGACGTTTTTCCGGCTGTCGATGTTCTTATGCTTAGATCTTGTTGTATACTTGTTAGATTGTAGCATTTTCGCCGGTTTTGGATTCGTGATGCTTCGTAGTACTAGATCCCAGGTTTTGGTGGTATTTGGTAGAGTTTTCCGATGGTATTTCTCGCCGTCGGCTTACCGGAGAACCCAACGTGATCGATCCGTCTGTGAAACGGATCGATCCCTCTTTGTTGGTCATGCTGACCCGAGCAGGATCGATCGGCCCCGGGTGTGGGCGATCGATCCCGGTGCCTTGGGTAGCATGGGATCCCCTCGTCGCGAGTGGGATCGATCCGTCGCGAGTCGGATCGATCGTCTTGGGAGGACGGATCGATCGGACTCGGCGCGGTATGGAGAGTTCGCTCTCTGTCATTAGAGAGATCAATCCTCCCTTGGGAGAGGGATCGATCCGACTATGGCAGTGAGAGGCATTTGTCTTGTTTTGCCCGCGGGGCTTCGCATGTATCGTTTTCTTTACAGCTTTATACCTTGTACATATGTTGAAGCATGTTAGCCCAATAATAGGAGCACTGGTGAACCGAGGGAGTGATAACTCCTGGGATGTTTAGAATAAACGGGCGGGTAGCCCTACAGCTTTTCCTAGCCTTGCATGCCGGCGTGCGCCGAGGGCTTTATCTGTCTTATCTGTGAGCTATTGTTTGCGGGGCTGCTTCCCGGTGTAGGTGTTGTAGTTGACTGTTGGCAGTTGGTGGGGGTTGATGTCGCTCAAATGTGTCACGCACAGCGGTCGCAGTGCAGTACAGCATAAGAGAGGTCGAACCCACAGAGAGACAGACAGGAAAGATCCAGAAACGTGAACAACAATGTATTGAAGACAAACAAGAGCGTAAAAGTTAAGAAAATAGATCGGAGATGTAACGGTAAAATAAAGGTAACAAAAAAATCAGGATTTGAATGAGGCTAGGCTTCAGGAATCATTTCACTCGGATTTAGGTTCTTCTCTTCTCAACGGTTCATATGATACTCAGTTAAGGGATTCACATCCCAATCACCTTAACCGGGAGATATAGAATTATGAATCTGATAAAATATAAATGTCTCTTTCTATGGTTAGTTCTTCTCGTTGTAACCCTAACTCTGTCCCACCAGATCCTAAGAATACACGTTACCGGTTGTCACTACAGGCAACGCGCATCAAAAGTTCATCGGGACAAAGCCCTAACTCTATCTAACCAGATCTCTAAGAATACACAATACCAACTCTCACAATCGGCAATGCATAGCAAAGATTCCTCGGGATAGAGCCCCAACCTTGTCTTACAAGATCCCTAAGAATATACAATACCAGCTGTCACTACGGGCAATGTATAGCAAAGGTCTCGCAAGACTCGGTAGGAGAATCAAAAGAGAAGACTATGGGATTATAAGATCATGAAAGAAGCATGACTGGATTCATAATATTAATCATCCACATAGAAATCTATAATCTGAAAATAATAGTTGAAGATCCAATACATAGAAAAGAGTTTAACAATGAAGATTAAAAACTATGAACCATTGTTGGAGAAGAAACCCTAATCCTCGCTAGATCATCCGTCCGCCATGCCCGCGGATTACTCGACCATCGATGGAGATGTCTTCATCTTCTTCCCTTAGAAAACGTCCAGAAAGAGCCTCCAAAAACGTCCAAGAAGTCCCCCTTGAGTAACCCTAAGTTTCCTATTTATAGGGTCCAAGAATTAGCAAACTCGGGTTAAGTTTAAACCCATTATACGCCCCTGGCTGATATGGTGGTCGACCATGAGACCATGACAGTCGACCATGAGATCCATAATTTATTTTGACAAGCGGCGGTCGATCTTCGCATCGACCATGCGAAGTATTTTCCTTGACAGAGGCTGACGGTCGATGTCACGGTCGATCCGACAGTCGACCGTGGCATCTTACGGTCGATCTTGAGGATTTTTGAGCTCCACGGTCGACCGTGAGGATTTGACGGTCGACCGTGAGCATCTTACGGTCGACCGTGAGGACTTTCGGGCGCGACGGTCGATGCTACGGATGATGCAACGGTCGACCGTCACTATTCACTCAGCACTGCGCACTGGTACGAAAAATGTTGTAACTTCCTCTACGAAACTTGAAATCACAAACTGTAAAATTCTCTAGAATCTAGACTTCAAGAGTTTTCCAACCATATATGGAACATCATCTGGTTCTTCATGAGCAGGTACAGATTAATTTTTGAAGTTGATCCATATACTCTTTTCAGCTTCTTTTAGCTCCAATTTCCTGCATTTTCCAAACAACTATGTGAAGCACATAAAAGTATAAAAGTAGTGCTAAAGAAGTTGATTAAGGGTGAAGATATAGCAATTGAGATGATTTTAAGGTTGTTCAGAGTGCACTTTCATGCACTCATCAGTGGTACCACTGCTGCAGCTCCTTAGACCTTATTATCATATTCACCACCCCGGGCCGGCAGAGTGTCGTGCCCAGACCTTGTTTGATATATCATCACATACTGTTGCATGTTTATCTGTATTATCCTGCGCATGTCCATAACATGCATTGTGTTGCGCATTAGTTGCATCTGTGTAGGACGCTGGCGGTGGGTTGACCGCCGATCCGGGGCTTTCGGGTAGTCCGGATCTAGCTCTAGGACCGTTGCGGGTAGCTTGGTCCAGGACTCGATTTATAGTATTCAGTCGTTTCGATGATAGAGTTAGTTTGACCTGAATACATGTTATTTGATGTTTAGAGGTCCTGTCGGCCTCGAGCCAGACGTTGTGGGTGCAAACCGGTGTCCGGGTCATTGTCTCATGGGTAGAGGAGGTGCCTACTCAGCGGTGTGGTTGCCCTCCTAGCAGAGTCGGGTGCCTGCTAGTGAGACGGCAGTGTGGTTTCCTGCCTCGCTGAGGGCAACCCAATATGTGACCAGTTTGGCCGGAAGACCATGACTGAGGCCTCCCTTCAGGGACACCGACGAAGGGTTATGGGACCCTTGCTGCACACCCAAGTCTTGCTTAAGGGCGACACTGTTGTGTTCCCTCCCTTGTGAGTGTCGTAGTGTAGTGTCCCTGCTGAGCTTAGTGCTCACTCCTACCCGGGCTGCGTTTTGCAGGTGTTGGCGCTAGCTCTTCTTTGGTCGCCCCTACCGGGGTGGTGTTTGGTGACGTGGCGGCGTCTGGCGGTGCTTGAGAGGTGGCGATCTTTATAGCTTTACACCCTTTTGTTATAGATAGTGTCCTACGGGAGTGATAAATGTATAAATTCCCTGTTTGAGGATTGTATATAAATATCCAGTTTCAGTCTTTGGGTTTGTAATATTTGTATAATACATGATGGTTGTGATTTGCTAGGGTAACCACTACGATTAGAGGGAAACCTCGCCAAAATTTCCGCAGTAGGTTAGGTTCCGCTTCGCGTTGCCCGGCCCGTTTGGGCCTACGCGGGTCGGGGCGCGACAGAGGGACATGAGGTCGGGGAGGGGGGGCGGTGGGGGGGAGGGAGGGAGAGAGAGAGAGAGAATGCAAGGCACCAGATTTGGGGGTGAGAGGTGGCCGGGATGGTTGGGGGAGGGGGCGGTGGGAAGAAAGAGGGAGAGAATGAGAGAGAGAGAGAGAGAGAGAGAGAGAGGTCAGGCAGCTCGTTTTCTCCCCGATTTTGAAACCCTACCGCATTCGTCCGAGAGACCGGGGAGAGAGAGGAACGAGAGGTCGTGGAGAGAGGAACGAGAGGTTAGGGAGGGGGGATGTCGAAGGGGGAGGAGCGCGTGCGGATGGCTGAGGAGCGTGCGGATGCTGGAAGAGAAGGAGCGCGCGCGAATGCCGGAGAAGGAGGAGCGCGTGCGGAAGCCAGAGGAGGAGCACGAAGGAGGAGGGCGCGCGGATCTCGGAGGAGGAGGAGCGCACAGATGCCGGAGGAGGAGCCGACACAACCGTTGGAGAGAGAGGGACGAGAGGTGGGGAGGGGAGATAGCAATATTGAAAACCTAATAAACCGCGCCCAATTCCTCTTTCCCACTTGATATTTCATCGCGTTTTGGTGGGGGAACGTGGCTTTCTGAGATTTTTCCACGTGGCCATGCCCTTGCAAGACCCGGTCAAGGCCCTGGCCTCTAGCAAAATTGTTTCTGAAAAACATGAAAACATCATTTTAACGTTTTCATCCTCTTCTAAAAACGTTTTATGAAAACGGAAAACACTATCCCCGATTGAAACGGCCTCTCGCCCGATCCCGATAGACGCCAACTCTCGCGTGAGGACCCCTCTCCCGTCGTTTGGTGATCTCGTCGCTGCCAGAGCTCCCAACTGCCGGATCGAAAGTGAGATCTCCTTCTCTTTCGTTCTCCTATCCACCTCCCTATCTCATTCTCTCTCCCTCCCTAGCCATCTCTCTCTCCCATCCTCTCTCGCTCCCTCCTGGCGCTCTCTTTCTCTTCTCTGAATGCAACGCTTTAGGAGCAGCCGTTGGAAAGGGTCTGAAGCCAACGGCTCGGCTCCTTCTCTCTTATCTCTTTCGACGTTGGGCACTTTTCTCTCTCTCTCTCTCTCTCTCTCTCTCTCTCCGTTCTCATCTCTGTCATCTCACACCGCCTCTGGCTAGCTTGAGTACGATCTCTCCCTCTTTGTTGCTCGATCAACCATCTCCATCTATCTTGATATCTGCCTCTTCCCATCTATCACTCAATCTATATCTCTTCCCATCTCGATCCTAGATGCTGATTGTTTTTGGATTTTTTTTATGACTATAATTTTTGTTGATCGACATTGTTGATTGTGTCTCGAGATTTTCAATTGAAAACTGGAATTTTGATTCCATCAACTTTTCCCTTGGCATATCTCAGGTTCCTTTGGCATGTGTCTAAATTTGCAAACATCAAAGATAATCCTTTGGAGGATTAAGTTGGGTAAGGATCCTTGGGAACAAAATTTGAAATTGGGGCTCAAATGAGGTTCTACAGATTTTCAGAATATATACATACATAAATACACCTTTTAGAATTCACATCTCAATAGAAGTTCATGGTTAATATCCTGAAACGTTTTTAATGTTTAGTTGTTTGTAGCTAAATCGTTTAAGGTATAGTTCTTTTGTGCACATTACGCATTTCATTTTCAATTTGCAATGGTTTTGCCCTTATGATCTGCATTGTTAAAACAAGCCTCTAACCTGTATACTTTCTGTGTAGAGTTTCTGCAAGTCCTACAAATGAGAGAGAGTTGTGAGAGGAACAAAATCCATTAAGCTCGATTTCATGCCATGTGTTGTCGACAATTTCAAGGCAGTTAGTTGTCACACTATCTTAAGTTGCATGGATATTTGTACTCTTTAATGCACTTAAAAGTGAGACATTTGCATTGCATTGCTTTCAACCCTGTTGACTGCTAGTTGTACTCTACTGCACATAGTTTTTATCATGACGCTGTCCATATTCTCAACTTTAAGATTTATAATTGTTGTATGTATTGAGCTCTCCAGAAGTTTCAATGAGTAAGCTAGTTTTAATATTGTGATGAATGTTATACAAGACATGAAACTGCTAAGGTTGAAGAAGCTTCAGCTTTTACTAAACGTTTCAATTTCTCCAAACTTCATAATTTCCTGGATTTGAGTAAGATGAGCTCATCCTGGATTGGATAGTTCCAATTGCTATAAGAATTTTTTCAGTTTGAGGGAAATGTGTTGGCTTAATTTCAAACTCTAGTCTTCACCTTAGTTTCCATTTTTTGATGTATGAAAGGAATTCTATGCCTGAAAAGTGCATTATAAGGAGTCTGTTTCTAGTTGTTGCAGGAAAGTTCACATTTGTCCATTTCATTTACTTGTTAATTTAATTATGAAATTCTGCTTTCAACTAGTCCAAGTAACAAGAAGCACCATGCAAAGTCTAGGTTATATCTATCTATGGCATCTCTTCGTAAATGAACCATGTATTTGGTAATTTCTAATTATATGTACATTGAAAGTTAATGTGCCTGAAAAGTGCCTTATAAGGAGTCTGTTTCTAGTGGTTGCAGGAAAGTTCACATTTGTCCATTTCATTTACTGGTTAATTTAATCATGAAATTCTGCTTTCAACTAGTCCAAGTAACAAGAAGCACCATGCAAAGTCTAGGCTGTATCTATCTATGGCATCTCTTTGGAAATGAACCATGTATTTGGTAATTTCTAATTATATGTACATTGAAAGTTAATATGAGACTGCATTTTGTGGTTTTTTTCTTTTTAACCAAGTTTGATAGTTGCTTCTCATGCTGAATGAGTATAAATGCCATCCCTTTTTTAGAGTAAATCCTATTTGAATCCACAAAAGATCATCTCTGATTTCAGGATGATCGTCGAGACAAGTAACAACCATGTTGTTCTTATACCGGATGATTCATAAGACTTTAAGGATCAAAACGGTTTGGGGGATCTCTCCATGTTCTGCAAAGTGATTTCCTGTCTTCTGCCGTGTTCTTTTTTTTCTTTTGTTTTCCTGTAATAATTCTTCCTACTGCAATATCTCAAAATTCTGGGCAAGGTAAAATTTACATGTTTATATTTGGCATGCATGTTGTGTAAGTGATACTTGGTTCCAAAACCTGGTTAGTAATCATGCCAATTAATAGTAATGCTATTCGTTTTTTGTAGACGAAGACGTACTGGCATAAGAAGCAGAACATGGACCTCCTGAACTCGAAGAAAACTCTCAAAGGTTGAGTGCGAATCAAGAAGTAATATACGTTGATGTGAGCCAAACAACTCAAATAACACAATTCAGAGATCAAATTGCTACACGAACGTGGAATTACTCTTTGGCAACTCGCCGATGACCCTTTGCATTCATCTAGTATAGACTTTTTAGTATTGTATGTAGTGTTGTTTTAGACGGCAAATTAGATGTTATCGTATTTTGTTTAGAGAATGTTGTTATTGTATTTTGTTTGGAGAATGTTGTAATTCAATACTTCTTTAATGTTTCATGTGTTTTAAACTTTTAATTTCTATTTTGCTTAAGTTTAGAGTTAAACTTACGTATTGCTTATGAAAAAAATTATGTCTTTAATATATGCATATATACATGTATTAAATAGATTATGAGATTTAATAACTCCAAAATAGTAGATTGCAAAAAAGATGTCAATAATAATAACTAGTTTATAAAATTAAACTCATTGAAAATAAAAATTATAGTTACAAACCAAACACATTCTAATGTTTTCATTTTCAAAAAACAGTTTTTCAACATTTCAAACCAAACACGTTTTCATATTTGCATTTTCAGAAAATGAAAATAGAAAATATAAAATAGAAAATAGAAAATGAAAATAGAAAATGAAAACAAAAAACGTTTTCCAAAACCAAACAGGGCCTTAGCTTTTCTCTCTCTTCTCCTTTCTCTGCTTTTCTCTTCTCTCTCGTTGGCTGCCGGCTAGAGGCTTGCGCTGCGGCTTTTCGGTGTGGATCCATGGCGATCGGAGTTGATGATCTTGTAGATCACCTTCACATCTATACATGTAGGTGTTTCTACCCTATTCCGTTGAATTGGTAATTGTAGGATTGTATTTTAGTGATTTGGTGTTGTTTTGTCTATTGGAATGATTCCAATTCTTGTATTCTAGTTCAATGCTATATTTAGAAGATTGCTATTGAATCGTTTTTGTATTCCTTGGAACAAATTCTGTATTTTTATCAGTTTCCGGACCATATCGGCTCAGATTTGATATTTCATGATCTGAAATTTTGATTTTATTGCATGAGTGAATCCCCTACCACCTAATCTACCTTCCCTCAAAGTTTGAATGAATTTCATCGCCGTTTGATAGATCAAACCTAGGAAATTCTTAGTACCGATAGATTCCCCACCTCCAATTGCATATCCCCCTCCAAGTTTCGTTTTAATCCGACGAGTTTTGATAGATCGAATCCAAGAAATTGGATTTTCGATACTATTCATGTGTGTTGCTGGCATATGAAGGATCGATCTTCATGGGCATGAAGATGGATCTTTTAATTGCCACATAGGTTGCCGACTATGAAGGATCGATCCTCATGGGTATGAAGATCGATCTCTTCTGTTGATAGAGGGTGTGCATAGAGGGGATCAATCTTCTTTCGAGAGAAGATCGATTTCCTTGAAAAGTGTAGAAGATCGATCTCTTATGTGTTGGTAAGGAGGTTTTCGATTTTTAGCTGAACAGTCGTGTTCATACTCAATTTATGAGTTCTGTGTGCATCATCACATAAACCTTTTAAGATGAAAGTTGTAGATCATCGAGTCTTCATTCAATGGTCGCTTAATTCATAATTTTCTGATTTTCCTATGATTTATGGTGAATTGTTTTCTAAACTGCGTCGAATGAGAGTTTAAGGGAAGATAAATCTTCTTGTGTAGACAATCGATCTCTTATATGCTGATTGCTAAAATGTACTCATATTTCAATGATTTTGGTTTCCTTTCAATTCGGACTTCTTATATGTTTTTCTCAATGTCAAGTAATGATTAGCATGAGATTTAAATTAAGATTTTTATGATTTCATCTTCTAATTTTGCGACGACTCACATAATAGATTGGTTTACCGAGATTTGCCGATTTCAGGCACTTTTATGTTAAGCATGCATTTAATAGTTTGTGTTTGTTTTATTTGCTTTCCTAACCACTTGTACATAGCCTTATAAGTTTTAGATCCATTTGTGGAGTCGGACCCTTTAATATGCATTGTGGTTAATCGGGAGATTGATGACTCCCGGGAAGGTGCAGAATAAATGGTCCAAAGGTGTGCCCTACTGCTTTAATTATAGCCCAACTGATTGTCGGCATGCGCCGGGGGCGGGTGCGTAGAATAATTAAATTGTTGCTTGAATGGTTGATTGTTTGGTTATTTGGTTGGTAATCCTATCGTTGTATTTGTACATCAGTTATATGCGGGATAACTGTGGAACCTTCGCCTGTTGGGTGCTGAAGTGTACTGAAGGTTATTCTATAATGGCGTTGTCGATTGTTGTTTAAGAATCAGGTTGGATTCTTTATAGTATTGTAGCTTAACTTGTTGAACTCATATGATAATGTGACATATAGTGACATCTAGGTTAGATGCTTGTATAGGTTTATGCACTATAAATATTAGAGGCATTTCAGGTTAGGCGGGCGATCGGTTGATCATTGATCCGAGGGCTCGGGCAGCTCGAATGTAGCTCTAGGACCGAGTATGGGTAGCAAAGTCTATGGCGTGATTGTATTGGATTAAAATATTATATTATTGAGATTGGTGTCTAGCTGACCATAATTATTCTGATTGAGGTGTAGATGTCACCCAGGATTCCAATCTCAATATCTGTTTTAGGGAAAGTTAAGTGTCACCCTGGGTCCTTCGCCCTGTTGTTCAACGTTGGAGAGCATGGTTGTAGAGAGAGGGATGGTTGTTGACTGTGGAGGTCACCGAGCTCGTGCCCTGGGGTAGGCGGTGGACATGACACGAGTTTGCCCTAGAGATGAGATAAAGTTTCGGGACTTTGTAGTTCCTTTTCCTTTCTGTACGACATAGAGTAGAACCCTACTGAGCTTTATTACTCACTCCTACCCGGGCTGCGTTTGTAAGCAGGCATCAGCGCTTCTTTCGTAGTACCAGCTGGACAGGCTTTTGGTGGTGCAGTGACTTCAAGAGGCGCTCGAGGATCCCGAGGGGTTGGTGGCTTGAACAGTTCCTTTTGTTATAGATTACTTTTGATAGATGTATTAAATGTATAATTTTCCCTATTCGAGGATTAGATGTTGGTGAATCTATATTCGACGACTAAATTGTATAATTCTGAGATTTTTATAAATTATGTAATCCTGTTTACTCTGATTTTAATTTGGAACTATTATAGATTATAGTTTATTAGAAATTACTATGGTACCCCTCTGATAGAATTATTTAAATTAGTTGTGAAAATTGTTATATAAATGCGCCAGAGATGATTGAATAGGTTTAGATCCCTCACGTCCCGGCCCAGATGGGTTTTCTGGGTCAAGGTGTGACAAAGAATTTCTCAAACAAGAGTAGATATTTATATTGTTTAAGAAACTAATCAAACGTAGGCAACACTTGGGGAAGAAAATAATGAAGAAACTATTCAAATGGAGGCATCATCGGATTGCTCTCATAGATGAGATCATAGCACATGGGCAAGAGGCACCTCGGCGCGATGTTCTCCTTTTCGATCACCGAAGCTCAAAACAGCGAGGGAGACGCTCGAGACATCTATGGGGGCTAAGACGATGAGACAGCAAGGGGAGCGGAGATGGTGCGAGCTCTCACGGGTGGATGGGAGAGTTAGGGCATCGCTCGAGTGGATGGGACGCTCAAGGGTAGGGGTCGTGGGGACGCTCGAGACCAGAGGGTGGGGCGGGGTGGCGAAGACGCAACGCTCGCGGATGGATGGAAGAGAGCTAGTGCTAAGGGTCGGGGCGACGGGGGTGTTGGAGACCAGGGGATGGAGATGCTCAAGCCGATGAGCTTGAGACTAGGGGCGGAGATGGCTCGGCAGGCAGGGGACGCTCGAGCCGACGAGCTCTCGTGGATGGAAGAGAGGGTTTGGGGTTGTCAAATGGGATGGCATAGGTAGGAGATGAGAAATGATACCATGGCATAGGTAAAATTAAGAGAATGATGGGCTGCCACGTCGGTACCATATCATGTCGACAAACAACGGATCCACGTGGCTGATCGTCCGCAAATGTGTCGCTAAATCATGCGTACTCTCAGTTTACAAATTTATAAACCCTTATTTCAATATTAAATTCAAAGGATAGTATAATGATGAAATACGGGGTCGATCCGCACGGAAACTATTGATTCAAAAAGCGAAAACAAAACTAACTCTCAATACTCTATTCTAAAGCAACAAAAGGGCTTGTTGGGTTTTTGGAATTTAATTAATTAAAACTAATTAAGAAAGCAATGAAAATTAAGATTAAGATAAATCAATAAGAGAAAACCAAGGGATTACTCAATCCACTTTAGTATCACTTCTTATATTCTCTAGTTATTCTCTTGTTTTCTTATCTAGGCATTATAGATTCACAGCTTCTCAAGTTTACATGAATCTCTGAAAGAAAGTAAGTGTTTTCCAAATGAATACTTTATCTTCGATTAGCATAGATTGTCTTCGGCGTAACCTTAGTTACGCGCCTTGAAATATGTCGTTAAGTATATCAAAGGCGGACAAAACAAATTACCGAACTACTAGTTAACTACAAGGTAGTTAGTGGAAGTACGGGTCGAGTCCTCAGAGAATTGGATGGTCGAATTAACAAATACGATCTAGTCTCTACAAAAGTTGTAAACAATTGAGTTGATTCTATAGTTATTCTAACTAAAGTACTCTAAAAGAAATTAAGGTGAAAATTTATCAAGAAAGAATTCATAGGGAATTCCAATCCGAATTAGGGTCTAAATGTCTTCTCTATGAATCAAGATGAATGACACCTAAATGAGATGGCAATAGGAGATCGACGAGCGTAGGGTTAGTATCGCTCACCACTAATGAGACGTCGGGTTAGGATCATCTCATCGCGTGGATCACAAGGTAAAGATCCATGATCGAGGCTTTAATTCGATCATAGCTCAACAATCGCCGGGTTAAGGTCCTATTGTTGGCAATTAATCAAGGCTTTGTATGAATAAGGTCTTGGATTGAGGTGGGTTTAATACCTCAATCCAATCCTCCATCTAAGTCAAGAATTGTAGGTAGGATAGCTTTGGCTTGGGGTGGTTTTAGCACCTCAAGGTCCTATCCCTAGATCAAGGGTCCCTCAAATAGAGTTGGACATGGTTCTAGCATGACCTATTCTTTGGGGAATTAAGTCAAACACCTATCAAGTATCTAATTCTCAAGCAATTATATGCAAACATAGGTATTCAAACCATTCAATAATAGAATTCATTAAAGAAATATGGAGTTACATGTGAATTCATACAAAAACTATCTCAGAAAAGTCATTACATCAAGAATCAAAAAAGAAATCTAAGAGAAAGATCTAAGGCATCAAGGAATTCCCAAGGAGGAGGGATTTAGCTACTCATCTTGGGTAGGAGATCCACGGAAGAGGAGGCTTTACCCATCTTCTCTATTAAAATCCACCCTTGGAGCCTTAAATCCTTAAGGATTTGAGGAGAAATCTCAAGAGCTAAAGGAGGGGAGAAGGATGAAGAAAAAGCTGGAGAAAGGAGGAAAAAGATCCGTCAAATAAGAGCCAAAACCCCTATTTATAGGCCTTAGGTCGTGGACCATCAGATTAGATCTGAACCGTCCATTTCTAACCGCCAGCCGGTCTTGGATCGATCCAAAATAGGTTTGGATCAATCCAAGATATAAACATTTGAGTTTCTAACGGCTTGGATCGATCCACTGTGAGTTTGGATCGATCCAATACGTAACAGAGAGTCATGGCTCTCTGGAACAGGGTTCTGGATCGATCCATAATTTTGGGATCGATCCAAATATTCTGGATCGAGCCACTGTATGTCTGGATCGATCCGATGTGTAACAGAGAGTCATGGCTCTCTGGAAAGGGATTCTGGATCGATCCATATTTTTGGGATCGATCCACATATTCTGGATCGATCCACTGTACGTCTGGATCGATCCGATGTGTAGCAGAGAGTCATGGCTCTCTTGAAAGGGATTCTGGATCAATCCATATTTTTGGGATCGATCAACATATTCTGGATCGATCAACTAAAGGTCTGGATCGATCTGAATATGATTCATTCTATGTAATTGATGTCTTTTGGCCCGAAATCGATGTAACTCTCTTTGTAAGCTCTTGTACCTAAAACCATATAAAAAGATATTAAAAATGCATTGCTTGAGAGCTAACAAAGCCCAGTTGCATGGGTGAATTATGCATATTTTGTGACTTATCACTTAGCACAACCTATCGCCTCTAAGTATAAAGTATCTCATCGGCTATTCACAAACCACATTAAAACCATCTTATGGATCTCTACCATCAATCACCGAAATCAAATAGGTCTAAAAATACGTCAAGGAACTTTGTTCCCTCAACTCTTTTATCATTAATAACAAATATATAAGATCATGTCTAGAATAAAAATACAAAATTCAAACTAGAAAAATACAGAGAATATATCATAAAGCTTCATGAGATCCCTAAGTATAAGAATCAGCCACTCATCTTGGGGATGGAAGCCATAGGTTTGATGAACAACTCCAAGGATCGAAACTGCAATATAGGGAGAAACTCGACCCAAGTAGTATCACATCAAGTATGACTCTATCTCTAATGTTTTTGAAATTAAGTTTTCGCCAGACCCATCAATCGTCCATATGACCGATCAGCACTATTCATCGATTGATCGTCCGTCTGGACGATCAATCGTCCGACATGGCTTTTTCCACCCAACTTCATCTTGATAAATCTGGAATTTCTGTACGGATTTTGGGGAAGCTTCCAACATTAAAGTTGTTAATCTTTATGTCTTCTAGTAGTCCTCAAAATTTCAGAAATTTAGGAATTTTTTGAAAATTACAGTAAATTCTTTCCAAATTGACAGCAAAGTATCGTATTTTCAGCATATTAACATTTTTCTGTTTTCTCCATTTTAAATCTTCATTAATTAAACTTGAAATTAAATAACAAACTATTAAATACAAACACTTTTGGACTAACAAAGATAAGTTAAGAGGTTTAATCATGAATATTTAGTGACTCATCAGTGGCGTCGGTATGGTATCATTTCTCCGTGAGAAAAAGTGCTGAGAAAAAAGATCAAAAGGAGAAAAGATGAGATAAGGGAAACCATACCCAGCAATGTCACCATCTCCACGGATGACATACCTTATCCATCGTTACTTTGTCTACCTATCTTCACAGTGGTTGCTTAGTTTGTCTCAATCCAATACGGCTAGTACGTTATTGCTCGCATGTGCTTTCCAAGCTCATGCATATGCACCTTAAGGCTAAGCAAAGAACTTCTTCTTTCTTCTCACGAAATGGTCCCACTTATAGAAAGCTAGCTAGCCTCTTTAATTTCATCTCTTTTTTCTGTCACGTGAGGAAAAGATTTGCTACATTTGTGACACGAAAAGCTTTATTTAGGATATCTTGTGTGATCGTTTAGATCGGTGATATTTAGTCGACCCCTTGTATAGTTGGTTAAAATCCAACTCAATATAACAATATAGATTTGTAAACGTACATACATGGATATACTTACTTATGTATATATGTACACATGTATGCATGCATACATATATATACATACTAATACTCACCTGTGCCCCTGGCACAGTTTTTAGTTATTGTTAATATAAAATTTTAACAAACTCCCTGTAGTTTGTCTGGTTAGACGTGCCAATAAAATATTATAAGTTTAACTTAAGGTATATAAAATAAATATATATAAGTCTTTGCATATTGCATAAGATAATATTAATAGAACTTAGGTTGATATGAATTAATGCATGTTTATATAAAGCAAACTTAGAGAATATATATAAAGAAACTTAGGAGATATGAATTAATGCAGGTTATGTACACACATTCTTCCCCATTCTCGATCTCCTGACTTAACTAATCAAAAATATATATATACACACACATAGGTATATATATATATACATACATTATGAATATAAATAGACATATATGTATAAATATGTAAATATACATATGCACATATACATTGACATGTATACATATATATATATACATATATATTTATACATATATACATGCACACATATAAATATATAGATGTATATATAGAGACGTAACAATTTTAATAAATGTGTGAAACACGTGACGTGATATGCATGCGTCACAATGGGATCCAACTCCACATGGGGTTGGTTAAAAATAATTTTTCGATCGTTTATAAAGTCATGGTTTTCGTATGATGGGTCCACTGTAGATGAGTGCCTAGAAGGAGCATCCAAGCTCAAATGGATCAACTTTGGACCATGCCTACAAATATACGTGAGAGCTTAGTGGGTCGGTGCCATCATGAATGATCATTAGACTTTAATGATGAAGTTGTCATGAGAATTTTATGCAAGTCCCTTTGAATCATATTTATTTTAAAATGTGGCTGTTTCATTGGTTTCATGATTTTCATGGGCCATTGGATCGCGTAGATGCGTGCCAAGTCCTAATCGAAAATCGACTCCACGACATTTTTCTATCTTTTAAAAGCAAATATTAACCAAACGCCCTGGAAAATGTTTGAAAGGGTAATTTTAAATACACAACTATAATTTATAAATGGGCTTTTTATATATTTCTTCTTCAAAAATTTCTAAATACCATAATTACCCATATATTTTTTCAACTTATTAAACTATCCTTAAAATCTTGAAAAATCAGTAAACCTACCCCTCCGTCTACCACCGTCCACATATCTAACCTAATCATAATTTAAAGGGTGGTTTTATATGCACCACCATTTCTTATAAGTGCACCACATTTTCCTAATGTTTAACTCATCAATGTCCCATCAATGTCCAAGTGCACTTAGGAAAATGTGATGCACTTATAAGAAGTGGTGGTACATATAAAACCACCCTAATTTAAACCAGACTCGGGCTAGCAGGATTACTTAATTGCCCCTATGCTAATTTAAGCCAACATGTGTAACGACCACTTAAGTTTCTTCCCACGGATTCATCAATCACCGGCCTAATATTATCAACCTAAGTCCTAAGTTCATGGAGATGCCTTCACTCTTCGTCTCCTAATCAGGGCCTAGGGTTTTCTCTACACCCAGCGTATTGCTTGATGGACGACGGCGGACGGGGGTCGATCGGCCATTGCATCAAAGGTAAGCACTTGACACCAATGAAGAACCTTAAGTTATCACGGTTTTCTCTCCACCGTTGTGGTCTTGTGTCATCTCCTCTCCACCATTTGTGGTCTTGTGTCATCTTCCTCCTTCATATAGGTGTTTTTGATCAAGAACCTCGAGCCTCCACAATTTTGTATCTATTTTTTTCTTTAAACATGTTGATTTTGTATCTGTTTCCTACCAGTGTTTAAGGATAGTTTGGGCCGGTTATTGATGATGTAAAGATCTCGATTTTTAGATATCTTCCAAGACTGGCTTATTCTAATATACCTACTAATGGAGGGTGATATGAGTGGTATGTATATCGACCCGAGACAAATGGATGATATTAGTGTTAGTGGTATGTACATCGACCCGGGTGGTATCCCTTTTGTTCAAGACCACATGTACACCCATTGTCTATTATTTGATGTCTGCATTGTCCATTGTCTATTATTGATGCCTTGTCTGCATTGTTATTGTTTGCATTTCCTTTAGTGCATCCTCTGTTATTGTTTGCATTTCCTTATACCCGTAGTCTACTATCGTTTCCTATCGATTATATATCTAAATGTATAATTTCCCTCTTTGAGGATTTTTGATATCTATGTATAAATGTTAATTTGAGAAACAATTTGTATTAGTAAATGTTTCATCATATCCATGTGTATAAATTGAATTTGTGACCATCTGTAGAATGTTGACATTACAGTTTGCACCCCAGATCTAATTGTTCAAATTAACTATGATATTTGTAATATAATTGCGCCAGAATTGAAGTGAACAGGTTTAGGTCCCTCACGCCCCGATCTGGATGGGTTTTTTGGGTCGAGCTGTGACACTTCTTTTCTCCTCCTCAGTACTCTTCCCTCTATATGTGTAGGACTCGCCCCTCGCCCCACATCGTCGGCCACGCGATCCACTCCCCTATTTGTCGCGCCCCGACCAGCAGGGCGCAACCGGGCCGGGGACGCGAGGGGGAAAAGACCTACAACTACAGCCTCAACTGGCGGAAACAGTTGAGACTACGGCCAGCTGGCGGAAACAGCTGCCAACAGTCACAAGCGGAAGCAAGGGTACTAAACAACAGCTATTAACAATTATTACAAAACAGTAATAAAAAAGTTAACAAAGGTTTAGTACAACAAGCTACAAGGGATCAACAGTCCCCAAAAAAGAAGCTACACAACCCACCGGGGTCTCCGCGAACGCACAAACGAACCCATCCTGACCCTCAGACATGGTCAGGATCTGGCACGCTGCCACGAGACGACCGAGGAGGTAACACAGGAATAGAGCGGCCACCTGCACCTGCAACAACACAGTCCAGGTAGGCATGAGCAACAGCTCAGTAGGGTCCTACTCTACCACCTCGCTAAGAAGGCAAAACCCAAACGAACCAACCCTGAGGCCAAGTACTGAGGCTTGCCAAGGACCCCATAAATCCCGTCACTAACCCAAAGGATTCCTGTCCCAAGTACGCCCCTCCGACAACCACTGCTCAGGGGTGGGCAACTCCGACAATCCCTGACACAGGGTGGACATGACGCTACTGGTAGGACACCCTTCCCCAAGCGGGATCTCCACACTTGGCGGAACGACCGAGGTTAAGACTACCATCTCTCAGTACTCCAAGCCACAGAGCCAACAGGACCCCTAACTCCTGACCCAAGACTAAGCCTAGCCAGGGAGTCCATCGATCCCATCGATGTCCTTCCCCCCCCCCCTCCCCCCCCCCCCCCCCGGGTTCCTGTCCAACCTACGTCCCTCCGATAGCCACTGCTCAAGGACTGGGCTACCTCCGACGGTCCTTGGCACAGGGTGGCCCAGACGATACTTGTAAGACACCCTTACCGGGGTAACGACATCCCACGCTTAGTCCTAGATCACCGGAGTCCACGGGTCAACCCCACCCAGTCCAACCTAGCATGTCTAATGCACAGGAGCAGGGCAGGATATAAATAGAGAAAGCAGTAACATGCAACACAGCAAAGGCACACCTTCGGCCCATTTATTCTAAACACTCCCGAGGATCATGACTTCCTTCGGTTCACCATAAAGCGATAAATATTCATGCATAATTCATTACAGGATAAACCCCGAGGGTAAAATCGTAAAAACCACATACATGCGAAGCCCCGCGGGCAAAACTCTGAAAAACCCTCTCTGCTACTGAAGGATCGATCCTCACCAAGGGAAGGATCGATCATCCAAGCAACAGTGAGCTTCCCTCACTGTCGAGCCAAAGAAGATCGATCCTTCCTCCCATGAAGATCGATCTTTTTGGTGACAGAGGGCACCCTTCCAGTCGCACCAAGGAAGATCGATCCTTCTTCCCAGGAAGATCGATCATTCTCGGGACGAAGGGTAACCATGCTTACCCAGGCCCCATGATCGATCTCCTCCCATAAGAAGATCGATCATGTGCTGGGCGCAGCAAGCCAACACCAGAGGACCGATCCTTCCTCCCAGGAGGATCGATCCTGATGGGTTCCGGCGTGCTTCCGGCCGGAGAACCGCCGGAAGACACAACCAAACCTCACCAAACTTGGTGGGTTGGTAGATCTGAGGACCACGACGCTACTCAAGGCCTCAAAACGGGGAACAACAACTCCACAAGGAGATTAATCGAAAACAAAACCCGGATTTAAACCTTCAAAGCTAGCCGGAGTTTGGAGTGGGATCCCTACCTCTTCAACGCAGCTTCGATCCTCAAGTCCTACCCCAGGATCTTCCTCGCCTTGCCACGAACCCAACGAGCCTTCAAGCTCCAGGAGAGGTGGCCGGAGGAGGAAGAACGGCGAGCGGAAGCTCTCAGCCGTAACAGGGGAAAAACAGAGCCGGGAGGAAGAAGAGGGAAGAAGAGAAAGAAAGGAAGGGGGAGGAGAAGGGGTTAAGGCCGGGGGAAAGCCGGCGAAGGCGGGGAAAAGCTGGGGGAGGGGAGGGAAAGTCTTCCCTCCCCTGACAGGGGAAGCGACGGCCACCGCGGTGGCCGTCCTTCGAAAGCCACCGACAGAGACTTCCAGGCACAGGCAAGATCGATCCTCCACGACCAAAGGATCGATCCTCCCTGCCCAGGAGTGCAAACTTGGGCTGGAAAACGGGCCCAAGCCCAAAACTCCCAAACTAGGTTCCACCTAACTTTTCTAACAAACACAAGCATCAAGCAAGGCCTGTGTGTGCACACCCAGTGTGAAACGACCGCCAAGGCGCAATTTCCCAAATTGCCCTTGGGTTCAACGACAAGCCAAGGGGATAGAGGGATGGGTCCTCACACTGTTACACTGTTCAATCTCCACCGGCGATGCCGCTATTTGATGGATTCAAACCTCCACTGCACCGATCCGATAGGGGTGATCCCATCATCTGATTCAAGAGTCACCCATATGAACAGTTCAAGGTGAAATAATTCTTAATTCTTAAATAAACCTTTTATTAGGAAGATTCAACAGTTAACAAGTTATGCTTCATATATAGATAGTCATACTATGTTTGAAAACTCTCATTTACTGCAAAGCAAAAGTACCAAGTTATACTTCATCTCTTTTGTGCTTAATATAAGGTTTTTGATGGTGCATGCTGGATGATTGATACCCGAGGACTATATTTAAGTATCTAAAAGAGGTGTTTGAGGTATATTGTCCAATTTTTGTAACTTTTACAGTTTCTTTTAATGATTTGTTCCGATTAGTTCGCGATTACCACATAAACATATCACTGCAAACTCAATTTGTCTCTATGGGGGATTTTGACTTTCGTTGTTAACAGATTTTATATCATGATTGTATATGTAAACTACAATATGAGCTTAAGTCGAAAACTGCGTTTGGGTTTATCTTTGTTGAAGTAAAGCCAAGAATTGAGAACTGAGGGCTATATATATGTTTTATATACAACAAAAGTTACTACAGTATGAAATAAACTGGAAACAAAAATATGCCTTTTCCCTTGGGTTGACCCTTAAATGTGAAAATAATCATTTATGTAACAATAAATGCAATTGTGTGAGGCTAATTATGGTCTTATGTTATCAAGTTTGGCAATATGAGGCTAAAATTAAGTGCTAGCTGCTATCCTAATTTACTATCCTATGTTCATAAACCAAGTTGGGATATACCTGCCTCTGAATCGATCGGATAGAAATTCTTTGAGCAAGTGGATTCTGAAAAACTTGGTTTTCACGCTAATACATGATTCAAGGGAAACGTACCCAATGTTTGCATGCTTTGACATCCAAAGATGTATATTTCGATCCCAAACTTACTCTAGATAGTACCAATAATTTAGCATCCATTCCTAATAAGTAGGTACCTTTCTCCGTTTAGCTATTCTTCCAATCTATTCAATGTGTTGCCATGATTAATTCCTCTATTCTATGCGCTGCCATGATTAATTCCTCTTTTATTATCCACAACATTGCTAACAAAATGGACCACATCGTCATTTTCTGAGCGATGAGTTACACTGTCGTTCCCGTCTAGATTTTAAATTACAAAATCAATAGCACATAATCCCTATTTCTTAATGACTTTTCTTACGTAGAAAGATGCTAATGTCCGACGAACTGCTAAGATGTTATGCAATAGCGGGCCACGTGTCGATATTCGCTCTAAGCACGAGCTCAATGCCATGTGACCACCTTTGATGAGTACAAAAAAAAATTACTCATATAAGATTTGATCTAATTTTACTTTATCATATAGGTAAAACATGTTATTTGTATATTTTCAGATACATTTACCACCCCCAGCACCACCTGTTGCAAATGGGGGTCAGTAAAATAATTTCACGAATGTTATTTCATTCAAGCATATCCGATGAACTTCATGCACATTCTTTGAGTTCGAATTTTGAACATTAAATTAAAAAAAGGTTGATTTAGCTAAGTGGTTTATTAAAAGATGTGAAGTTCGTCTATATTTATAAGGTGAATTTGGTTTATAATGATCTGAGTCTGTTTGGTTAGGGTGTATCAGGGTGCATCGCGCGCGTGATGGCACCCTGATACACTAATCGCATGTTTGGTTTGCAGAGTGCATCGTATAACACATGCATCCGAGGACGCATTGATCCCTCAAATCACGCATCGTATGTCATTTCATATGATGCACCCTCACTGTGCACCACATGTGTCCGTGAGCTCGTCGTCCTCCATTTTCCTCCGATCCCTCCTTCTTCTCTAGCTAGCAGCCCATTGCTGTCAAGCCCCATCCCCCCCTACACTGACCCCACCATTCCAGCTACCGACGGCCTCTGTCCAAGCTCGGCCATCGTCAAGATCCTCCGCTCACTCCGGTTCCAGCGCACCTCGGTGACTCCACACCCCCTGACGAACTCCACCCACACCAGACCACGACCCCGAGTTCCAGCCCCCACCGGAACCCGGCACTGACCCTTCATCATCGACGTTGTCTCTCCCAGTTCCCCGGCATCTCCCGAGCTCTTCATTGGCGAACCCACTCCCTTGAATACTCCACCTCCGCCCTTCCCAACCCCGTCCAGTTCCACATCCGATCATCTCGTCGATCGGTGACCCTTCTCCGGCCGTTCCCAGGCGAGATCTGACAACCACCTCTCTCCATTGCTCGCGTCTTCATCCCCTCCAAAGCACCACCACCGCCCCCTCTCGGATCCATCGCCTACGTAGCCCAATGGCTTAATCTGACCAGGTGGATCAACCCCCTGGCGTCCCACGACCCCTCCTTCCTTGGTCCCAAGCTCCAACGAGGTCCCCTTTCCGTCGATCCTACTCAAACAGGTTCTTAGCTATCGGATCCTCCCTTCCAGCTTAAACATGGGATCAAATTGCATCAGATGATCCAAAGGCAAACCAAATAGTCGCATTGGATGGTCGATGCATGCATCACGGCATACATCCCACGATCATAGTGCACCAGCAATTCGCAACCAAATGCACTGTACGGTACTCATGTCAAATAAATTAAAATACACTATTTTAATTCAATGTAGGTTTAAAATGTTGCTTGAATTTAATGTTCTTTTCTTACGTTGTATAGGGATAGTCATGCTTGAAACATGACGTACAATAGCAGAACAATTATGATCAGTTGGATCTTGAACAGTGTCAGTACCGTACATTACCTCTTATATACCACGTTGTGCAAGTATTTTTTAATCGTTTTGTTCTCAAAATTCTGCTACAGGTCGTATTTCATATGCCACCGGCGAGTTTCTTTATCGTGATAGAGGCCTACACTCTCAGACGTGTTATCGGCCGAATGTTAGGGATGTTCCGGTGGTTACATCTTGGAAGGATAGAGACAAGGAATGTAATAGTGGTTTCTCCATCGTGATAAGTAGCTTGATGAATGTAATTGAATGCAATAGTTTTTTATTCGTCTTTTTCATGATAGCTATATGAATTGTTGCAGTTGTATTTGAGGAAGTTGTGGTTTGTGTGCTTTGTGGGGACAAGGTTTGCCCCGAAGACAATGTACGCCCCATTTACACTGTGATTTAGTTTTTATATTTGAGGAATGTTGTAGAATTGTCTCATTTATCCCTCGGTAGAGGGGAGGTTTTGCCAAAATTTTCTATAAAAAAAACCCTAAATATATGTGTCGTAGGCACGGGCTTTCACTTTCACTATATATATATATATACACACACACACACCGACAAACATCAACAAAATCCAAACCATACCCCTCTGTCCTCACACCATTAAAAATGACCATTTTGCCCTTATTATACCATTGTGAGTTAAATCCTAATAAATATGAATAAAATGCAAAACGGTCATTTTGTAGGGCATTTTTAACAGTGTGATGACGGAAGGGTATGGTTTGAATTTTTTTTATATTTACAAGGGTATATATTTAATATAAGAAAATATAAGAGTGTATATGTAATTTAACAAGTTTTTAGAAGCACATGCGTAAATAACCCTTTTAGTCTTTGACATATATGTGGTAAAAAAAAGGGGCTTGTCATCAAATAAAGATCACAATAATAAACAACGAAATACTAAAAGGAAAACCCTATGCCGACCACAATTAGTGAACTACTCATCAATATACTTAGTAAATTGCCTCTAAAGTCCTAAAAGATCAGGCAGTGTGTCAGCAAAAATAATAGAACTTGACTTTGGATGAGAAAAGAAATGTATGACTCTACATCCACCGGCCGCAGTTAGATGAGCTGTTGCATGGCCTCTTTCTAATGATCAAGTATAACATTTATTTAGTCTTACATAGGATAAGGCTTGTATCTTATGTTTGTGTTAATTATGGCTCCTTTGCTCAGTGGAGACCAAAGTCTTCACAAATATGCCACTACCACTATGATAGCAATCTTAGCTAGCTAGCTAACTAAATGCATTCTATTGCACCAATCTTATATTAGTGGTTAATTTTAACTATGTTCTGATTAATGGAGTCATCAATTCCATGTCGGTTCGCTCATTTGTTGCCAGACGAAGGATTCAATCTGGACTTATTGAATGAACTCAGCTCTAGTTTGATATCATGAAAAAACTTTAATCACTCGATTCAAAAATTTAAGCTGATATATAGGTTGATATCATCGAAGTATATTAGTTATAACCATGAGTACTAATTACCACACGACATAACATATAGGATTGCCCCATTGAAGCATAATAGCCATCAGTAATGGATTCCTTTGTCCCTCTCCATGGAAAGGTCGTGTCATTGTCTTCGTCTCTTCTTTAACATGGGAGCTTTGTTTGTCATCCTTTTTTCCTTTGGCCCAAAGATACCAGGGGGGCCAAGTGCGTCATATCCAGTGGGGGGTGTCCTAATAGGACAGGAGAAGGCATCGTTGTAAAGCCAACTCCAGCTAACTAGAAAGCAGGAGGCGCACGAGCCAAACACTATAGGCCTCACATCATGAACAAAACCCTCTCAAGTATATAACCCCCCTCCTTAAGCCAACATTGGGCTAAAGGCAAGCTAGCTAAGTCCCCTCAACCCCACTCTCCTCCCTCCTTCCCCACCTTTCTCTCTACCTCTCTTCTAAATCCCAAACAAGCAAAGAAAGGAATTCTAAAGAAGCCCAAGAGCTTAACTTCACTTCTTCCATTCCTCCCAACTCATACTTCTTCCTCCTATATATCTCTCTCTCTTTTATAACTTATCTCTTCCCCCTCTATCTATATCTTTTTATTGCTCTCTCTAATGGGTGCCTCTACATTTATAAAGTCAGGGATCAATGCCATTTTCCTTGTGATCTTTCTATTCTCCTCAGGTGTGCCACCTTCTTATTCCCTCTCTCATCATGCATATATACCTTTTGATTTCCATGATTATGTTTTAGTAATAGCTTAAATAATTATACGGAATTTGATGATTAAGTACTATATTGTCTTAATGAAGCTGTCCTAAATTAATCAACTTGGTGCAACTAATTTGAACTTTTTTTGGCTTCTTAATTAATTTCTACGCCATTAAAATGACACCTACGTACCAAGTGATTCTTGTAACCCAAAATTTCACATATTAAAATGACACCTGCCATTTTATTGATAAATTAATGTTATTAAAGCTGCTGCATTAATTTCTCTTCGATTTGTACGTAATGACATCCCAGTTATTATGTTAATTCATATGGCCATGAAAATTTTCTTGCAGAACTTGGTTTTCTACAGCATGGCTCAACCGTTGGCATCAACTATGGGCAAGTAGCTAACAACCTGCCAGCTCCAGAACATGTCCACGTCCTCCTAAACTCCCTCCAGATCACCAAAACAAGGATCTACGACACCAATCCGAAGGTCCTCTCGGCCTTCTCCAACTCCGGCATAGACATCATCGTGACAGTGCCGAATGAAGCAGTGTCCCTCTTGACGGACCCCCAACAAGCTCTCCAGTGGGTCTCCGCCAACGTGAAGCCCTACATTCCGGCCACCAAGATCACTGGAATCGCGGTCGGGAACGAGGTCATCACAACCGACAGTGACGATTCGGTCCTCATGGCTAACCTCGTCCCGGCCATGTCCGCCATCCATCAAGCCTTAGTCCAGCTGGGTCTCGACTCACACATCCATGTCTCCACTGCAAACTCCTTAGCAGTGCTGCAAAGCTCCTACCCTCCCTCCCTCGGCGCCTTCCAGCCGGAGCTCGTCAACCTCATCGGACCATTCCTCCAGTTCTTGGACGCCACAAGATCCCCATTCTGGATCAATGCCTACCCATACTTTGCTTACAAAGATGACCCAACTAGAATTCCCCTAGACTATGTCTTGTTCAACCCTAACATGGGAATGGTGGATCCTTACACCAAGCTCCACTATGACAACATGTTGTACGCCCAAGTCGACGCAGTGATCGTCGCCATTGCTAGGATGGGGTTTGGAGGGATAGAGGTTAGGGTTTCAGAGACAGGGTGGCCATCCAAGGGTGACCCAGATGAGATTGGTGCAAGCTTGGAGAATGCCAAGGTTTACAATAGGAACATACTTCTCAGGCAGATGAGCAACGAAGGGACGCCGCTGAGGCCCAGCCAGAGGCTGGAGGTCTACTTGTTTGCCCTGTTCAACGAGGACATGAAGCCTGGGCCGACGTCCGAGAGGAACTACGGCTTGTACCAGCCGGACGGCACCATGGCCTACAACGTTGGCCTCGCCACCATGTCAGACACCTCTGCGTCTACCTCGGCATCCATTTCCCTCACCTCCTCCGCTGCTCGGGTAACTATGCTCTTCCAAAATTCTTGATATTATTCAAAATAAATGAAGCGGGAAATTTATTTTATTTTTTTTAGGTTTTTCTTGGGTATTTGACATTTTTCATTATTTTTTAGGAACATTTTGAAGATATATATGTAATTTATGATGTGTTTCATGTGTGAAAGCAGGCATGCAGGAAGGAGGTTAGCAGCTTAATGTGGTACTGCCTTTTGATATTCTCATTGGCTTTTCAAGGCTTTATGAGAAGGCCACTATGAGAAAGGATTGCTTTGGTTGGAATGTTATCTCCATATCTCATCTTCTTTCCCGTGGGAGAAGGCAAACTGGCAATCCACAAACCATTCCTTTTAGGGATGCTTTGCTCTTGTAAAAAGGCTTTAGGAAGTTTCTCAAAGTCCCAAAGGGTGGCTAATCTCAGGTATGAAATGTGAACCCTTCTTCTCCTAAATATATGGCTATTAGACTGAATTATAAGCATATATATAAACTTGTCCTTTTGTAACAGCAAAAAAATACTTGTATATGATGGGTTTATAATCCTTGTTGATCTTTCCACCGTTGCAGCAAAAGCCAGAAAAAAGAAAGGGAAGCAAGCAGCACAAGACCTTTGCGACGTGGAACGCATTAAAACGAATTGTATAGATTAACATCTACTTTTTCACTTTTGTCTAGAATTTTATCTTTCCTTTTTAGCTTTACCCCAAGAGGAGGTGATATAGAATAGGAGGAAAGGCAGGAAGATAAATGAATAAGGAAATGTGAAAAGTGTGGGTGCGTCTGAGCCTGCTTTCTGCGGCCTAACTTTTTATTCCCCGGCCAGCACGGGATCCACGGCGGGTCTCAAATTAATCCATGGCACACTATGTTAAGGGGCAAAGTCAGCACCCAAAATTTTTACCTCCTGCCGCAAAGAATCCCATATCACCCAGCCTACACGTCACGTCCTGCGCCCTCGCGTCCTATGGCGCCCGTGCCTAAGTCCACATGCCGTCTGCGCATCGATCTACTCCTTGACCAATCTTTCTTCCTAGTACACATAAAAAGACACATGAATATGAATAAAATGATGCGATGTCAACTCCTTTATTGACCAATGATTATAAGAGCACTTTTCTCTCATCTCGACCAATTGGAGTACAATCATTTTCAATATAAGAAGCTTTCAAGCTAAAACCCTAAAATCTCACCTCACAATCCGTTGTAGACGACTCCTCTCTCTCACGATCTCTCCCAGATCTCCAGATCCCTCCATATGTTCTAACATCTGGCCGATTGCTTCCTTATATAGAGGCCGTCTTCTAGTTTTCCTCTATTACGAAGACTCCTTGCTGAACTCCAACTCTGGAGCATTGATTGACTCCATGTCGATCTGGACTCTGACTTGGCCAATCATGAACTTGCTCACTTCATCTGGACTCCTTGTTGAGCTGAAACATGTCTCGGATAGCTCTTGCCAAAACCGTCCGACCTACTTGACCCGAAATAGGACACCTTCCTATTTCCGCGTGTCAAATCTGGAATCTTTCGGGCCATATTCCATCTTTGTTACGTCATGTCCTCCCAAGAACCTAAGCCAACTGGAAGTTGGTCATTTGCACGCTCAGATTGGCCCCCATGGCCAACCATGTCATCCTGGTGCACGCCGAGTCTTAATCCGACTAGAACTTCTCGTGCAACTTGAATTTTGCCCGCGCTAACACTTGCCATTATCCTCGCCATGACGTGTAGAGTCCTAATGGAGCTAGGAATTGGAGTCCTAGTAGGACTCGGACTCCTAGTCGCACTCGGATTTCCGTCGACACCACGTCGTGTCGTGCGCCATTTGCCTTGGAGCGCGTGTCTCACCCGCACGCATGACGTGCACCCGCCTAACTCATGCCATGGCACATCAAGTCTTGATCTTGGCCCGGTCCGTCGTGTCATCTTCTTGCCTTATCGCGCCATCTTCAAAGTCTACCGCGCCAAGCTGCTGATGATACGTATCGCTTCATGTCATGACTTATTTGGCATGTTTTCTTGAGACCTCCAAGCCTCCCATGACTTGCGGCGCCGACCCCGTGTCATGGATTTGGCCCTTGGTCGTGCCACCACCAGATGACCCACGCCATGTTCAGTGTCAGGGGCTCGCATCCCTGACAAACCTCCTCCACTGAAAGAATCTGACATCCTCGTCGGACGGTAGGAACTCCTCCGAAATTGTCCCGCACTTGGCCACACTCCTTGCAACCAAGCGCCCCGCCGCGCGAGCGAAGCTACTCCTGGAGCTGAAGAGGACTTATGTAGGTCAGACCTCCGTCTTGGCCTCCCTTTCCGCCTCAGCCCTTTTCGCATGCAACTTTTCTCTCTTTGGGCAATCCCTTACCCGATGTGGTCTGACGCATATGAAGCAACCCAACGACTTGGCACTCTTGCCTTGGGGCTTTACCGTCGCCCGCTCTTCACCGCCTTTGGCCTGCTCATGTCCCCTCAATTTTCCCTTGTCACTAACTTGGGATGCCGACTGCCACCTTCAACTGGCTGACTCTGGCGGAAGTCCATCAAGGACTCTGCAACCGCAATCATTGCAGAGAGGTCCGCTACTCTCTGTCGATGCAACTCTGCTTGCGCCCACCTTTGAAGCCTTGTGATAAAGTTCAAGAGTCTGTCCTCTTCCAACATGTTCTTGATAGTTAACATCAATGAACTGAAGTCCTTAATATAATCTCGAACTGGCCCCATTTGCTTCAAGGAACGGAGAGCTTCTCTTGCAACCAAGGCCGTATTGCAAGGCAAAAACTGAGCCTTCAACTCTTTAATTGCATAGCTCCTCCCATGTGTTGATGCTAGGCCACCCCGCGGTTCTGTCATCCTCAAGCATGGCCCGCCACCATAGCTTGGCGTCTCCCACCAAGTATATAACAGCAACTGTCAACTTCTCCTATGAAGTGATCTGGGTAGCTTTGAAGTACTGCTCCATGTCCCACAAGAAGTTCTCTAATCCTTGGCACTCTGAACCCTATTAAAGGTCTTAGAATCTGGAACCCTCCAACGTTTTGGTTGATCAACGGCCCCTCAGTTGCGAACCGCACACTTGAGCACTGTTAGTTTGTCCTCAAGTCGATCCATGATTTGCTCGACCAGAACTCCTATCGTCTTCGAAGATTCCAAGGCCTCATGGATCTTCCGATCAGTCTCCTTGTTGTGTTCCTCAATCAACCTTTTCAACTCACGCAGCTCTTCCTCTCGAGTTGCAAGAGTAGCACGCACCTCCTGGAGTTGTGTAGTAGCCTCCGCCAACCGAGCAAAGACTGATGTTAGCGCGCCGTCCGCTGGTCTGCCTACCAATGCGATTAGTGGCGCCAATTGATCAGCCCCTTCGTTCGTTGTCGAGTCGTTGTCGCTCCCACTACTTCTCATGTCTTCATCAAACCTAAGCTCTGGTACCAATTGTCACGGGTCAAAGTCAGCACCAAAATTTTTGCCCCGTGATAGCACCAGGAGTCCTAAATTGCCCAGCCTACACAACACGTCCCACACCCTCGTGTCCTCCTTCTTCTTCTTCCTTGCACACACAAGAAGATACGAATATGGGTAAAGAGATGAGATCCCAACTCCTTTATTGACCAATGATTTAAACAATATTCTTCTCTCACCCCCAACCCCTTGGAGTACAATATCACTCTCAATACAAGAAGTTCTTAACCCAAAACCCTAGAATCTCGCCTCACAATCCATTGTAGACGACGACTCCTCTCTCTCACGATCTCTCTCAGATCTCCAGATCCCTCCAGATGCCCCAACATATGGCCAGTTGCTTCCTTATATAGAGGCCAGGTTTCCTCTATTAGGATGACTCCTTGCTCAACTCCAACTATGGAGCCTTAATTGACTCATGTCAATCTAAGCTCTGACTTGGCCAATCATGAGGTTGCCCACTTCATTTGGACTCCTTGTTAAACTGAGACTTGCCTCGGATAGCTCTTGCCAAAACCGCCCGACCTACTTGACCCAAAATAGGACTCCTTCCTATTTCCGCTCATCAAGTATGGAATCTTCCGTGCCACCTTCCATCTTTATCGCGTGTTGTCATTCCAATAACCTAAGCCAAGTGGAAATTGGTCATTTGCACGCTCGGATTGGCCCCCATGGTCAACCGCGTCATCCCGGCCTCGTCATGATGCGCCGAGTCCTAGTCCGACTAGGACTCCTCGTGCAACTTGAACTTTACCCACGCCAACACTTGCCAATATCCTCGCCATGACGTGTAGAGTCCTAATGGAGCTAGGAATAGCAATCCTAGTAGGACTTGGACTTCCGTCGACACCATGTCATGCCGCGCGCCATCTGCTTGGCCCGCACGTCTCGCTCGACTTGTGCATCTCGCCGCATGTGCCGCTCGCCTAACTCGTGCCTTGGCACGTCAAGTCTCAATCTTGGCCCGGTCCACTGTGCCATCTTCTTGCCATGTCGTGCCATCTTCTTGCCTTGTCGCGCCATCTTCAAAGTCTATTGCGCCAAGTTGGTGATAATGCTTGCTGCTCTGAGTCATGACATGTTTGGCGTGCTATCTTGAGACCTCAAAGCCTCCCATGACTTGCGGCACCGACTCCGTGTCATAAATCATACCCCAACTCAGAAAACCCATCTAGATCGAGGCGTGAATCACCTAAACCTGTTTACATCATCAATAGGCGCACAAGTATATCAATGCTATGGATTTGAACAATTTGGTCCTCCAGTTCATAAATAAATTCGGCAGAATCTTCTTTATAATTATAACATAAGAAACCTGTAAATTTAACAATTGTACAACTTCAATATCATTACATTCCTCAGCGTGTAACTTAAAGAATATTATAAATTTTCTCAAATACAATTGAATTAATAATCATACAATTATGTTCTCGAAAATTTCAGATTATACATCAATTTATACATCACTGATTAAAACTGTAAATTAACTGCAGAAGAACTCCTCGAAGCTTCATGTTCACGATCACCCCAAAATATCGCGCCATCTTCTAGAAGAACACCTGAAAGAATGAACTGCATCGACCTGCATCGCCGATGCAGCCCAAGTAGGGTGAGCAACAAGGCCCAGTAGGGTTCTACTCTACGTCACATACAAAGGAAGGGAAACTGCAACTGTATCGTTCTCCACCTAAGCCTAAGAGATGCCAAGGGTCCCCATAACCCCGTCGATTCCCGAGGGCTCCTGTCCAGGTCCCACCCTCACCCAAAAACAAATGAGCGGAAACAAAGACTGCGGGCTCCTATCCAGGTACCACCCTGCCCAGCCGTACCATCTCTCGCGGGGACACACAAGTCAGGGACCTCGACAACCATCCTTAGCAATTGGTCTTGAAGATCCGACACGACCTCTACACCTCAAGTACAAGAATATCAAACATGGTCGACTATAACAACAACCTCACATGATAGTAAATATGATCATTCGATGACAATCACGTCCTAGTCCTCAACTACCAAAACCCCTGTCCTAGGGCTAAATCCGGGCTACCCGAGAACCCCGGATCGGTGATCGAATCCATTGCCTACCACCTAGCCTTAATGCTTCTAATGCAAACAAATGCATTCAATGCTCACGCGCACATTTAATAGATCAGGACATGCAACAGTATGTCATACATCATACAAAGCTAGGCATAACCTCAAGCTTGCCAGTGGATAAACATAGCAATGGTCCAAAGCAATAAAGATCTATCTAGCAAAGCAAAAGTATCAAACACCCAACAAATCAAAATCCGGCATTACAACGATGTCCACAGCCGTCAACCGCAATTTGGTACAATGGGGATACAACCCTGGCCAACCAATACACAACAGTTACAATACACAATAAATAGGGCACACCCTCAGCCCATCTAATTATCTAAACATCCCAAGGGGCATGACTCCATTGGTTCAATCACAAGTCTCACGTAGGGCTGGGCCACACATAGGGCCTACATATATATACATATAGAAAACATACTGCAATTTGAAGTAAACTTCTAAGTACATGGAATTGATGACGGAATACACGCTCGTTAGCGAAATACAAACTCATATAGATGATAGGCATGATGGTCAATTTAATTCTAATTGGACAAGTAAGCTACTAGTTAAACCGGCAAGCCGATATCGAGGGTTTAAACACCCAAAACCTATCAAATCTAGCTTGTAAATCCTAGATGTTACTAAGAACATCAATTAAGGGTGTTAGGTGAATTAAACATGCAGGATTCAAATACATAATCATACGTGATTAACAAAATGTAAAGGCTAATTAAAGGAAAGTTAGCTACTAAGAAAATAAGCCGATAAACCGTGCAATTAGCCGTCAAATTCCAACCAACTAATCATGATAGTCCTAACCAATGCTAGGAATACCAATTGCATGTATCTCGAAGGATTAAACAGGGTAAAACATCGAAAATCCACTACAAGGCTAAATTCCGGATTGCTACAGTAAACCCTAGTTAGAGGCGGTGAAATCTTATCAATTCGATGTCCAAACGATGTCAAACTTCAAATTAAACTTGGGTAGATGTATCTCTGCATGTTAGGAACATGCAGGTCAAGTATTGTATCTAATTGGTGTCTAATTTCCACATAGTTTACTAATCATTTTCTTAACTTCAGTTCTGCAACAGCTTAGGAAACAATTCACCAAAAATCGTATATAAATCCAAAAATCACGACACTAGCGGAAATTGAAAGTAGATCCGAAGATCTACAACCTTCATGATGAAGGCTTCGTGAGATTCCTCACGAAAAAGCACCTGCTTCGAGCAGAAGTTGGTTGGATGCACTGAACAGGGGCTGAAAACCAAATCCGGGAAGAACGGCTTGATAAACTTCAACTAAAACCCATCAACATAAGATTAGACCTATGTTAGATGAAATCCATGCTCAGGGAAACAAGGCAGGAGGAAGAAATCCACAAAAATCCGATTGAAAAACCCTCTCAATCAAATCCGAAATCTATGAATCCAAAACCAGCAACTAATCTAGCATGAATAGCATTCAAACAATGAAGGAAACAACCCACGATCACATGAAGATCCTAAGCTAAGACTGAATCAAAGATTCATGTAGGAAACCTTACCTCAGAGCTTGGGGAAGAGGAGATCTGGGCTTGGTCTTCATCCCCGACGTTGTCCCGGGTGCTGAAGCTTGGCGGCGGTGAAGGAACAACGTGAGGTGGCCGGCGGAGCTCGTCGATCGGCGAGGAAGAGGGCTTCCAGCGAGCTCGGGAAAAAGGGAAGGATCAGAAAGGGTCAGATCAGAGGGTAGAGGAGGCTGGGGAACTCGAGAGAGGTGATAGAGAGATCAACAAGGAGCGATGTCCGATGACGGTGGCGAAGAAGCTCCGAAGAGAGGAGAGGCCGGCTGGATCGCGAGCGAGGGAGGAGAAGGGGAAAACTGCCGCACGGGGAAGAAAGATAGGGGAGAGAGAAAGGAAAGGGTTTTATACTAAAGCTGAGATTTAATCTCGGTCGTCTATCTCGATCTTTCGATCGGGAATGCTTATAAGGATCTAATCGACCACATGCATCAATCCAAGGCTGTGTGTGCACTACGCGAGTGTGAAACCCAACTCCACAAGGGCAGATTACGAAAATGCCCTTGGACTTGCAACGATCGAAGCGATCGTTGAACAAGGCCAACCGAGCCAAAACCAATCAAGACATGTCCTCGACCTAACGCGGTCAGACTAGGTTAGAGGTAAGGGTCCTCATAACCCGCGTCAAGTTCCGTGTCAGGGGCTTGCGGCCCGAACACCCTCCCCGTTTGTATATACTGAGATCATGATGCGACTATATATTTCACCTCTTTGTAATATGCGAGAAATTGCTCAAAATGGAAATTATGAATAAAGGTAAGCATAAAATTAAAGAACAAGAATTGGGGTGAAATGGAGTTAGGATATGGGATTTTGGTCAATGCCTAGTTTGCATTACCGATGGATCTTGGAGAATTTGAATTTTCTACGATTGGGTGCGTTTGGCAGCTCAATTTTGAAGATTTGGACGTGCCATCTGACTGATGTATCAATCTTATGATCATGTTCATTTAAATATTTGTTCATAGAAGAAAATTAGGGCGTTTTTAATACACATGAAAGATGTTATGTTGACTTGGATTCTATATTATGACACATTATACAAAGCCAAACGGGGTAAACCTCATTTTTCATAGTGAAAGAAGATGATCCATTGTAAATGTAAACCATCTTATTGAACCACGTAAATCTTATATCTTTATGTTATTTTCTCTTATGTTATTTTAATGTGTTTTTTGTATGTGATTCCAGGGTGTTTATCGCCAACAAAAGTATTTGATGAATTGGCGTCCCTCTTTGATCGATCGGATGGCGTAATCTTGTATAAGCCATCTTAGGAATCGACCTTAGGACCTCTAGTGGCAATCGGTTTGAGCTTTTTTCGATTGAGTGGCTAAAGTCAATGTTCTATTAGATTAGAGATAGTAGTAATCAGCTTAAACTTTTTGGATCCAATGGTTAAAATTAATATAATATTAGGATTAGACTGACCCCGCAAATTTTGCTAATGCAAGTAAATGACCCAAATTGGAACCAAACACACCACGTGAGGCTTTAAAGAGTCATCACATGCCATAAGGTTAAACTCGTGCTTCCGCGTGCCTAGTCTTGATGTGGACTTTGTTAGCTACTTGTCTCACTTTCGTACACGACTTTTGCTACTCTTCCAATTTTCAAGCTCTCTAATTAATGACTTCCGAATCTAAATCTCTTAAGAAAAAAGACGAAATGGATCTAATCAATTGGAGAGACAATCAATAAATGATTCCAAGAGTGTAACTTACATAAAGTGTATGCAACAGTACAAAAGAGGAATACTTCATCTAAAAAGCCATCCTCTTTATACACTTCAGTCAACGGTCAACGAATCTCCACTTGCAGCAACTGGACTTCCATGCATCTCTCTTCCGCTTACGACTTATTCGGCATCTCCACCACCAAACTTTCCTTTCCAATCATCAAATCAAATAATTTAATTCTATTCCTATACGTCGCATCACCGTCAAAAAGAGCCTCTCGCAACGGATCATCCACCGCCTAATCGAAATCCAACGGGTACAAGCAGTGCTTGGCGTCCTTGATGCACAAGAAGAGCCTCTCGTACGCCATGGCCATCTTGGTCGCGCCAAACATCTCCCTGGCGTACTCCCGGCACGCCCGCCCGCGCCGCGCGAGCCGCGCGGTGCCCTCGCCCACGGCCCGCTCCATCGCCCCAAGCAGCGCCGGCGCGTTGGGCGCGAACATGAACCCGAACTCCTCCTCCACCACGATGCTCCCCTTTATGCTCGGGAACCGCGTCGCCAGCACCGGCTTCCCGCACTGCATCGCCTCCATTAGCGTCAAATCCAGACCTTGGGGCCTCAGCGTCGGGTTGACGAACAAGTCCACCGCGTTGTAGAACGCGCGTAGCCTCCTGGGCTCCACCGCGCCTAATGCTACCACGTTGGGACCCAGGTCCTCGTACCTCTGGGCCCATGGTCCGGTGCCGGCGACTAAGAGGTACACGGTCGGGTAGCGTGCCGTTAGGTTCGAGAAGGCCTCGTAGAGGAGAGGGTGGCCTTTGTCCTTGACGAGCCGGCCCGCCACGCCGAGCACGAGGGCGGCGTCGGATGGGAGGCCGATTTCTGAGCGGAAGGCGGCGCCGAGGGCGGGGTCGGGGTAGAACTGGGCCTCGTCGACGCCGTTGAGGATGACGTGGACGCGGCGGGAGGGGATCTGGTAGACGTCGCGGAGCATGTCGCCGGTGCTGTCGCTGATGGCGACGTGGTGGGCGTAGCTGTGGAAGAAGCGGATCTCGTCGAGCACCTTGTAGATGGCCTGGGCGAGGCTGCGGTTGAAGGCCGGGGACATGGGCTCGTCGGCGGGGCGGGTGAGGTCCTGGTAGATGGCGGAGTGGAGGGCTTCGAGGGAGATGCCGTGCCATGAGACGGCGAGGTTGGGGAGGGTGCGGGCGAGGCGGTTGGGAAGCGCGACGCTCTCAGTGTGAACCACGTCGAAGGGGCCGCCGCGGGAGGACTCGTCTTTGAAGAGAGGCCAGGCATGCTCGGGGCGCCAGTGGTCGTCCTCGAGGAAGTGGAGGACGGGGGAGTGTTGGTCCGGCTCCATCACGGCGTGGGCGGAGGCGGTGTTGGGGGGGGAAGGGGAGGAGGTGAAGACGTGGACCTCGTGGCCGCGGCGGGAGAGGGCGGAGTAGAGGGTGAAGGCGTGGCGCTCCATGCCGCCGGGGTTGGTCGCGACCGGCCACTTGCGGGAAAAGACGGCGATCCTGAGGGTGGTGGGTGGGGGGCGGGAGGCCGGGAAGGGGAGAGAGTTCCAGGAGAACTCGGCGTCGCGGAGGTCGCCGGAGAAGTGGGTCCTAGAGGAGAAGGAAGAGGAAGTGGTGGTGGTGGAGCAGGAGAAGGAGGAGGGGGTGTGGTGGAGGAGGATGGCGGCGAGGGAGAGAAGGAGGATGTAGAGGATGGTGGTGTGGAGGCGGGTCAAGGAGGGCATCGCGGAGGAGGATGGCTTCTTGGGTCTGGAGATGGAGCCCAGAGCTGCCATTAGACGGGAAGAAAGAGAAGAGCTTTGGATCGATCGAGGGTTCTTAGATAGGAGTGGGAGAAGCCATGGATGGAGGAAGCTTAGCCAGCGAGGTTGGCGGTGGTGGTGGTGGTGGGTGCGTTTCTCACGGCGGTCAGTCTGAAGCGTTACGACATGACTCATGAGGGTGGCGCTTGGATTCATGTATTCTAATGGATTCTAGTGCTTAGAATTTAGAATAGTGGGTTTGGGGTGCTTCCACTCGTTGACTTATTAGGAGACTATGGAAAGAAGCGTGGGTTTTGCTCGCTGTTGTCTTTAAGTGCGGAGTCTAATGAGAGTGGTATTCTATAGTGGAGCGGAGAATGAGATCGCCATTTTTTTATTAAGGTGGATCTGAAATGCTGATTTTCTTATAATAAATTAATAATAGGTGATGGATTGGAATTTCATGACCTGTTACTCTGTCAGGTTAGGAGTGTGTACCTACTAATGAATCTGGTGTGGGTGACAGGGCCTTGGGCCTTCTTCTAGTTGGGTCATGGGGATCTGAAGTCATGGATTGGATTAGGCGACGGCCTCGAGTGGTAACTCCCGAATAAGATAGACTTGGTTAGGGCCCATCCCACAGGGGGCCCAATCCCACCGACAGAGGCCATTAGATGGCCATGAAGTCGCTACTAGCCCGCCAAGTTTAACAAAAATATATGCGGGGTATATATATTGGTTAAGTGTGCTAGACTATATTATTATATATCTACCTAGAATTGATAGGGTATCGTCATAGCTAAGGTCAAGGTTCGAATCTTTTCTCATGACGTGATTATGGAACCAATGCCACCCATCTCGCTACCATCACCTTCTTCCATGATCTAAAGCTTCGGCACATCACAAAGTATCAAGATGATCAAACGATAATCATAGTATCGCACTGCATCAACATGGCAAGCAATGCCTAAACATATAATGCATGAATGCCCATGCCACAAAAACTATGCCTGAGTTCGAGATATGTTTCTAACTTACAACTTTAGACATGTTTTTAATTTACAATATGTCACACCCCGATCCTAAAAAACTCATCCAGTCCGAACTTGAGGGTTCCTAATCTTTGACGTATTTATATAACAATTATCACAACTAAATTAAACAATTGATCTAAGGCTAAAATTGTAATCTCCAATATTAAACCAAAATGTACTCATACATTATTATCAAAACTCCTCGAATAGGGAAATTATACATTTAACATAATTCTTGAAGGATATTTATAAACAAAACTGCCAAAAGTACAATAGAGACTCCAGAAACCTCAAACGCCTCCAGAAGTCGACGCGCCACCAAAAATTGATCCGCTAGGAGCTACGGAAGCGCTGGCGTCTGCACCTACAAATGCAGCCTGAGTAGAAGTGAGTGATAAGCTCAATAATATTCAATTCTACATCATACTGAAAGGAAGGGAACAGTAAAGTCCATGGTTCCATCTCTTCTCTAGAGGAAAACACACGTTACGTCCACCGCCTACCCTTTGAATATGCACCCTGATGACCTCTACAATCAACAGTCGTCCCACACAAATCAAGCGCTCCAGCACTGAAACAACATGATTAGGACCCAGGGAGTGCGTAACTTCCCCTATCGCTGTGCTGAGAACGAGACTGAGGTGGAACCCAGGACGACCTCTTTACCTCAATTAGAGTAATTGCAGCCTACTAGATAGGAACCTCAATAGCAAAAGATTATCATGATAATTCGCCCTAAATCTTGCTACCTAGCCTTGGTCCTAAGGTTAGATCTGAGCTGCTCGAGCCCTCGGATCGGCGATCAACCCATCGCCCATGTCCTAGCTTTTATGCTTCTAATGCAATCAAATGCATGCAATGTTCACACACATAAAGATAAGATTTCAGACATGCAATAATATGTTAAATTAATATACATGGTTAGCCGCAGCATAAAGCCAGCCAAAGGGGTGAACATAGCAATTGTCTAAGGAAATTGAATAATCTATTCCACACATCCCAAGGGGTGTGACCCCCTTGGTTCAACCACAAGCCACACACAGGGCCTACGCATATATAATAACATCTAATAATTAAAAGCTCGATTTATCGAATTAAAGCAACGAACTACTAACTTTGGAAAATCATAACTTTCAATCTAACCGTCTGACTAACCTGAACCATGATATGCCAACCCAGTGATATACCTCAAATTACATATCCAAAGATCCGATTAATCAGAAAATGAAAATTCACTTAATTTTACTAATTAAACTGACTGCTCTGTTCTGCACAGCCTAGCCATTTAATTCATAATAAATCGTACATAAATCTTAAAAATGTAAAACCAGTTGGAATCGAAAGAAAACGCAGAGATCTACAACTTTTATGTTGAATATCAACTGATATCATGCATTTACAGCTCTGTAATCAAGCTCAAAAATAGTTGTTCTAATTAAAACAGAAATTCAGGAATAAATCAAGGAAAGCTCACTTAAATTCACTTTAAATCCTACTAAAAATCCAATCAAATATAAAGCATACCTAGGAGCACCATCTAGCACAACGATATCAAGGAAACAAGCAATTAATCATCCTAAAACACTTAAACAAGGCTTAAGTGAAGAAACATACCAAATTAAGCTAATCCATGTTTAATCCTTGATTAAAACTTATGGGGAAGGTCTAGAGCTGCTCCTCCCTTTGCAGGAAACCTTCTCAAGCCTCTGGATCAAGCTTTCTTCGTGAATTCTAAGGATTGGTGAAGAGAGAAGAAGAAACGAAAAAAAACAGAGCCTTCGCAGGTTACTTATAGCCCCGAGTCCGATCGGTAGCTTCCTGAGCGATCGATCGGACTAGGTCAGTTCGCGTTCTTATCCGAACACGTCAACATCAGCGCCCCTCAAAACCAATCGATCGTCCCCTGGACCGGTCGATCGCCCCTTGAACGATCGGTCGATCGATCGTCGCTGGGCTGACAGCTGTTGCGCCCAAGCCTGGATCTTCTGATCTCAAGCTCACCTAAGGTTCTAATAAGCACGTATATCATTCATAAATCTGTGTGTGCACTACGTGGGTGTGAAACCGATCGTCAATGTGCAATTTACCAAATTGCCCTTGGGTCCAAAATCAACAATGTGATCAGACAAATCGCGCTTGACGTGGAAACAGACTAACATGGCACGGCCCCCGACCTACGCGGTTGAGCCAGGTTAGAGGAATGGGTCGTCACACAACCTCTACTCTGATACCATATAGTTCTATCCACCAAATCAAAATTATTAACCATCTTTAACTCTATAGAAGAGTCACTGGCAATCATTTGCGATTATGATTGGATAGGAGATATCGATAATTGAAAGTCTACGAGTGGATATGACATTTTTCTTGGCAATATTCGGAACTTTTGCAGCATTAAGAAGCAACCAGTTATCTCTGGATCAAGCAGCAAAGCCAAATTAATTATGCTATATGGCCCTTGCTACAGCAGAATTATTTTGGCTACATATACTACTTTGCCAGCTTCAAGTCTCACTCTGCTCTCCTCCTATTTAGCGGTGCAATAATTTAATTGAAATTGATTTCAAGTAGGAATTGTGGCCTCTTTAGGGGCATATTTTAATCCTTGCTTGTGCAATGACTCGTGGAAAGGCTCATGCTTGTATATATACTATATAGTGTTTTAAAAAAAGATAAGTCGAGAGATTAGTGAAATATAAAGGCAAAACCCACACACAAACATCCAGTCGGGGGAACTAGATGCTAATGACAACAGTCATTTTACATAACCATCTGAGGGACCACTGTCATATGGCCCTGGATTTCGAAACCAAGACCAACTTTTAAAATTAACCCTACCCAACTTGACTAGTCCACATGTGGCACAAAAAAAATCAACGCCTCCTTGATAAGTCACTAAATGTTCATGATTCAGCCCCTTAACTTAGTTTTGTTATGCCTAAAGTAGTTGTATTTGATAGTTTGTTAGTTGATTTCAGGTTTAATCATCCTTTGAGAAGAAATGCAGGAAATTTGACTAAAATGACTAAATAAACTGCTTCGTTGACCGTCAGTAATATATTCGCCAGATATTTGATAAAGGTCCCAATATTCTGAAACTTTGAGATATTGTAGAAGACTCAGAAATATACAACTTTTCAGTTGGACACTTTGTGAGATTCCTGATGATGTGATAGCAGATTTGAAGAATACATGAAGATACATAAGCTGGAAAATTGGTCCGTCAACGTTCAGAAGAATATTCGTAAAATATTTCCGAGAAGTCAGAATATTATGAAATCTTTGGGATCTGATAGAAGACTTCCTAATCTACATCGTTCGTGTTGGACTTGTGTTCAAAATCCGAACTGATTGAGCCCAGTTGCACTCGGAATAGGCTGACAGGATTAATTCAGGAAATCCGAGTTGTAGTAGGAGTCCAACTTAACCCAAAACCCTAATTCCGGGAGTTAGCTTATAAAAAGGGCTTTGGCTGGCCAAAAATCAGAGTCCCCATAGAGAGAAAAGGGAGGATTAAGTTTGCTAAAGAAGATGGAGATGCACCGAGGATCTCAAGCGTTTTTCACCAAATTCATGGCCTCCATCCACAAGATGAGTGGTTAATCTCTAACTTAGGGATCTCATGAAACTCTAATGTAGCCTTCTTGTATTTTTCTAGTTAAATCTTGTAATCTTTTCTATGGCATGATCCTTTGAATTCAGTTTTAATGACAATAGAGTTGAATGAACATGGTTGTCCTTTGACGTATTTTCAGTCTTACACAATTGTGGTGCTTGAGTGTAAAGATTCTTAGGATAATTTTAATGTCGCTTTTGTGTATGCCTTTGAGATAGTCTATGCTAAGCAAAGATAGATTGTACTCAGGTTAAGTCCGAAGACAGTCTATGCTAAGCGAAGATAGACTATGTCGTAGGATAACATGAGTGTTCTTTTAGGGGTTCATGCGAGCTTAAGAAGCCGTGATTCCATATGTCTAGATTAGAGAACAAGAGGATACTAGAAAATACAGGAGGTGAAATTAGAGTGGATTGAGTAATCCCCAGGTCTTTCTCATATTGATTCATCCCTATCCTTTTGTTGCTTTCTTAGTTAGATCTAATTCCATAGTTAATCAAAATCCTTCTCTTTCGCCTTAGGATAGAATGTGCGAGCTTAAGAAGCCGTGATTCCATATGTCTAGATTAGAGAACAAGAGGATACTAGAAAATACAGGAGGTGAAATTAGAGTGGATTGAGTAATCCCTAGGTCTTTCTCATATTGATTCATCCCTATCCTTTTGTTGCTTTCTTAGTTAGATTTAATTCCATAGTTAATCAAAATCCTTCTCTTTCGCCTTAGGATAGAATGTTTGAGATTGATTTAAGTTCTTCTCTGTTGACAATATTTCCCTGTGATTCGATCTCGTATTTCATCACTATTCTACCCCATAGTTTAGTATTTTGAATAAAGGTTTATAAATTTTATTCTTGATTGAGTTTGCATCTGATTTAACGACGCGTTTGCAAGCGATTACTCCTCCAGGTTCGATGACTCCCAGCATACCATTTGCAGGTAGGTTCGTGTGCTATCTGGCAAATGAGACTGGCCATTAAAATGGTCGACAAGATCTTTGCAGTCCAGCACAAAGATTACCCTATGCAATCCCTGTCGCCGAGCTTCACCTAGCCCCATAGCAAAGGCCTCAAGCTCAGCCCAAAGCACATCCTTCATCTCTAAACTCTCTGCCCTGGCCCACATAACCGCGCCGTCCTCCGAGAAGCAGATCACACCCAGATCGGTGTTTATTCTAGTCACAGAAGCATCCGATTGAATGACCACGATCCCCTGTTTTGGAACATAAGGAGCATGAACCTCACGTCTCCAAGCCGAGCGTTTAAGGCTCCACTCCCTTGCAATCTCGCCAGATGAGCTGCCCGTGCCATCAAAGGTCCATCTATTACGGGCCTTCCATATCTCCCACAGTCCATAGCCTAGTTTAGCCTTCCGCTGCCTCGCCAAGTCTGAGGATGATGAGGATTCCATAATCTCCCACCATCGATACCATCCTCTCGCCATGCTGAAGTTCGGATCTCCTCTAAAGACTTGCTCCCAAACCCTGCAAAAAAACTTCACAAGAAAGAAACATATGTTCTAAGGATTCTACCTCCGACGAACACCTAGGGCAAGTCTTCTCCGATCCAGCTCCAACTCTCCAAAGAGTCTCTCGCGTAGGGATCTTTCCATGCATGAGTTTCCATAGAAAGGTTTTCACTCTGAGACCAAACGGGCCAGCCCATACACTCTTCCAGCGAGGTTTCTGAATTCCCTGCTCGACACCTTTCCTAAAGTCTGCATAAAGCTTCATATGCAGACTTAGAGGAGATCATGCCCTGAGGATCAAAGGTCTAAGTACACATGTCTTCACCTACAATAGGAGTACTACAAATAAGGTTAGTAATATATGGAGAGAAAAGCCCCACAATATATCTCATGAGCAAGTTACCATCTGACCCAATGAGTTTCCCAAGAAGCAACCTCTCTGGCATGCGATCGATGTTTATAAAGGTCGGCTTCTTAGCAAGAGGTAAGTCTAGGATCCACCAATCTTTAAGAGCATGTACCCCACTTGTGGGACATGGGGTCCAGCGTAGACCCATCCTCAAATCCGCCATCGACACACAAACACTATGCCAAGCCGTCGAAGAGCTCCTAGAGGGAGAACTAGGTGGTAAAATACATTGTCATCCACATTTAGCTTTAACAACCCTCTTCCATAAGGAGTCTTCCGAAGACCGGAGTTTCGTAGCACGTTGCATCCTCAACGCCCACTGCCAGGACCCCAAATTTTGCAAGCCTAGACCACCATCTTCGCGCTGAGCACAAACTGTGCTCCAAAGCACAACGGAAAGGCCTGATCTCTTGCCCTCCCACAAAAAGACCCGACCCAATTGATCAATTTTATTTAAAACAATCTTTGGAACATGAGTGGCCATCATCGTATAGACTGGGAGCGCCTGGAGGACATGTAGAGTAACTCTATGATGTAGAGCCAACCTGTTATTTTTCTAGCCGGAGATCCTCTCGACTACTTTATCCAGAAGGTCACTAAGGGGGTGTTTGGTTGCTTGCATGTATCAGTTGATGCTGCATCAGTTGATACACATGGTAGAAATCACGAGACTAAGCTTTTTCCCACTTATTGGCACCCCAGGGTAGCGTCAGGGGCAACGAACCTTGGACATACCCAAATGCCAGCCAAGTTGCCTACGGCTAGCTCTTCTCATGGATGGGGATATCTTCATACTTGATTCTAGGGGATTAATCCCCACACCAGAGAGCTCCTCATATCTCTTGAAGAGCCACTTAATCTTCATGACCTCCTCAAGACTTGCTTCAGAGGCCAAAAAGCAATCATCTGCATGTAACATATGGGTAGCTCTTACATTCCCTCTCATAAACGTGACTCCCTTAAGGTCATGCGCTGGATCATTGATCATAGCACACAAAGAAACCTGCACCAACACAAACAAGAGAGGTAATAGTGGGTCACCCTGACGGAATCCTCTCAGCGGTGTGACCTGCCCTACAATTTGACCATTTATAATGAAAGCAAAGCGTGAAGTAGTTATGCATTTCATTACCCAATCAATCCATTGTCTCGGGAATCCCATGCTTCTCATAACCAACTCCAAAAAATCCCATCAAACAGTGTCATATGCTGAGCGAACGTCGAGCTTCACCGCCATCAGAGGTTGAGTACCGGGTGCCACCTCAACTGACTGCAAGATACTCCTACCTCCAATAAACGTAGATTGCTCAAGCTCAATCACCTCCGGTAACACAGTTTTCAACCCATTAATAAGAATCGTAGAGATAATTTTATAAGAAACATTACATAAACTAATAGGTCTAAAGTCATTTATCTTTTGGGGGTTCTTGCACTTCGGGACCAGCGAGACGAATGTCTCATTCCAAATCTTCGGCAATTTGAGGCATCTGATAAAATCTAAGATAACATCAGTGATGTCCGGCCCTACAACATTCCAAAAGCTTTTATAAAAATCCGTAGATATACCATCCGGTCCAGGGCACCAATTCAATTCCAAGGAGCACACATCCTCAGCAATCTCCTCCCTAGTGACCTCGTTGATAAGCATGAGCTTGTGATTCTCAGAAATGATAAGAAGACCAAGAAGGAATTGCGGTGATTCAGAACACGGATCCTCCCACAATGTGCGGTAAACCACAACAAAGACTTGTCCAATTTGAGCCGTAGAAGTCAGACCATGTCCCCCTTCGTCGACAATCTCCTTAACTTTAGACGTATGACCATGTGATCTCACAGATTCATGAAATAGGGCAAAGTTCTCATCACCATGTTCCAGCCATTTCAATCTTGAGGCCTGGGCCCGAGGAACATCATGTTGCCGGAGAATAGCTTCATACATATTTCCATAGATTTCATAAGTTGTTGCTCCCCAATCGAGATTTCAGATTCCTCCTCCCTCTCATAGAGATCGGATAGGCTCTCAGCAATGAGGTGGGTGCGGGTGTTTGTGCAACGCTCTTCATCATTGCTCTGCCTCTTCACTGTATTTTTAAGCTCCAAAAGCCTTCCATGAAGCACATAGGATTTGCTACCATCCCTACACCTAGTTCACATGTGAGGACCTGCCCCTCCATCCATGTGGCTTGTTGTTTACCCCAAGGGCAATTTGGGAAATTGCGCCTTGGCGGTCGTTTCACACTGGGTGTGTGACGCGCCCAAACCACTCGTCGTTAAAAGTGACTAGGGCGTCAAAGATTACAATTTATACCGAATCCTAACTAACTACTACGTAGCTAGCGGGAGTCCGGGTCGATCCGCAGGGAAATGAGAAATGACTAACGTACTCGATAGATAACTCCAAACAACTAGCTAAAATGATTTGGGTTTTGGATTAATGACTATTAAAGAAATTAACTAAGTGAAAAGAAAGATAACTAATATAGAGAGGTCTTGGGATCTCCATTTCATTGTAGGTCCTAATGTAGCCTCCTAAGGAATTAAGGTGTGTAATCCAATTGGGACGATCGAAATCAAGAAGTCGACAAGCGGGTGGTTAGCCTCACTTATCGCTCAACGGAAGTCGGTTTAGGATCATCCGCAGGAAATAATCACATTCACAAAGTCGACGAATGAGTGATTAGCTTCTATCGTCGCTAACGAACCTTCGATTAAGATCGATTCGTCGCAAGAAAAAGATATTGCATGGAGTCGGGCATTGGATCGAGATGGTTCTAGCACCTCGAATCCAATGCAAGAGAAAGATAGAATGGATCCTTTGATTAGAGAGATAGGGATGGTTCTAGCATCCCTAATCTCTAATCTAGGGCTAGTAATCCTCCCAATAGATTTGGATGTGTTTCTAGCACATCCAACTCATTGGGGCATAACAACAAACACCTATCATGCACAAGTTCTAACTCATACAAAAGAAAGGCATTCATCCATTCATCAAATGAAATCCATGTACAAAGATAGAGAAATAATGCTCAAATCCATACAATAGATCAATCCCTAAAGATTACACATCAAAACCCTAAGAAAACTACAAAAGAATCCTACAACTATATGGAAATCCCAAGATAAAGGAAGTTAGCTACTCATCTTGGTTGGATCCATGGATGGAGGTTGATGAAGCTCCCCTCCCATGGATTCCCTCCAAGAAGTCCTCCTCTCAATTGGGTAAAGAAACCTAGAAGGGCTGGAGAAAAACTAAGAGAAGATTCCCCAAAATCCCCCCTAAGGGGTCTATTTATAGTAAACAAGCCTCCCCCACTCGGATTAGATCTGGGCCATTGATTTTGCTCGGCTGGCACCAAAGGATCGATCCTCATAGGGTGAAGGATCGATCATTCGCTTCGTGTGATCGCTGGTCCCGTGAAGGATCGATCCTCCCATATGAAAGGATCGATCTTTTCTTCTTGAATTCTGGCTGCGCCCCGATGAAGATCGATCCTTCAGAACTTGCGTTCTGTCACTGAGAAAATGCGCAAAAATGATCGATCCTCTCATGCCAAAGGATCGATCCTTGTTGTCCTGATTGGCTCCTTCTTAAAGCACTTCAAAGGATCGATCCTTCTTCCATACAGGATCGATCTTCTTCATAAAAACTGGCCCGAATGACGTCGTTTAAGCTCGGAACTTGATCCAATCCTCGTTGGGGGCACTTGTACCTGTAATAGGGTAAAATCCATCAGTAAGGCCTTCTCGGAGACTAACAAGGCCAAGTTAAAAGGGTGATTTATGCACTTTTCACTTCTTATCAGTGTGCACAAACAGACCTTGTCTGATGCTTGTGGTTGTTAGAAAGGTTAGGTGGGACCTAGTTGGGAGTTCTGGGCTTGGGCCCATTTTCTAGCCCAAGTTTGCACTTCTGGGCAGGGAGGATCGATCCTTTGGTCGTGGAGGATCGATCCTACCTGTGCCTGGAAGTCTTTGGCGGTGGCTTTCGAAGGACGGCCACGGCGATGGCCGTCGCTTCCCCTGTCAGGGGAGGGAAGACTTTCCCTCCCCTCCCCCAGCTTTTCCCCGCCTTCGCCGGCTTTCCCCGGCCTTACCCCGCCCCTTCCCCTCCTCCTTTTTCCTCTCTCTTCTTCCTTCTTCCCCGGCTCTGCTTCCTCCCCTGTTCAGGCCGCCCCTTCTCCTCCTCCGTTCTCCCTCCTCTGGCCACCGTTCATGGAGCTTGAAGGCTCGTTGGAACCGTGACGGCGTGAGGAAGATTCGTAGCTAGACCTTGGGGATCGAAGCTGTGTTGAAGAGGTAGGGTTCTCACTCAAAACTCCGGTTGTTTTGAGGGTTTAAATCCGGTTTTGTTTTCCGGTGGTTCTCCTTGTGGAGTTGTTGTTTCCCGGTTTTGAAGCCTTGAGTAGCTTCGTGATGCTTAGATCTACCAGCCCACCAAGTTTGGTGAGGTTTGGTTGCGTTTTCCGGCGGTTCTCCGGCCGGAAGTACGCCGGAACCCATCAGGATCGATCCTCCTGGGAGGAAGGATCGATCCTCTTGTGTTGGCGTGATGCGCCCAGCAAATGATCGATCTTCTTATGGGAGGAGATCGATCATGGGGCCTGGGTTAGCATGGTTACCCTTCGTCCCAAGAATGATCGATCTTCCTGGGAGGAAGGATCGATCTTCCTTGGTGCGACTGGAAGGGCGCCCTCTGTCATGAAAAAGATCGATATTCCTGGGAGAAAGGATCGATATTCTTTGTCTCGACAGTGAGGGACGCTCACTATTACTTAAGTGATCGATCCTTCCCTTGGTGAGGATCGATCCTTCTGTAGCAGAGAGGGTTTTCAAGGGTTTTGCCCGCGGGGCTTCGCATGTAAGTAGGTTTTGACGGTTTTGCCCTTGGGGCTTCTATGTTTTACATCATGCTTGAGTGTTTACTGCTTTGTGGTTAACCGAGTGAGTAGTGAACCCTCGGGAATGCTTAGTGTAACTAGGACATGGGTTATGCCCTTTTACCGCTTTATGGTGAACCGAAGGAAGTCATGATCCTCGGGAGTGCTTAGAATAAATGGGCCGAAGGTGTGCCTTTGCTGTGTTGTCTGTTACTGCTTTATATTTATCCTGCCATGTTCCCTGTGCATTAGACATATTAGGCTAGACTGGGTGGGGTTGACCCGTGGACTCGGGTGATCTAGGACTAAGCGTGGGATGCCGTTACCCCGGTAAAGGTGTCCTACAAGTATCGTCTGGGCCACCATGTGTCAAGGACCGTCGGAGGTAGCCCAGTCCTTGAGCAGTGGCTATCGGAGGGACGTAGGTTGGACAGGAACCCTGGGGGGAGGGGAGGGAAAGACATCGATGGGATCGATGGACTCCCTGGCTAGGCTTAGTCTTTGGTCAGGAGTTAGGGGTCCTGTTGGCTCTGTGGCTTGGAGTACTGGGAGGTGGTAGTCTTAACCTCGGTCGTTCCGTCAAGTGTAGAGATCCCGCTTGGGAAGGGGTGTCCTACCAGTAGCGTCATGTCCACCCTGTGTCAGGGATTGTCGGAGCTGTCCACCCCTGAGCAGTGGTTGTCGGAGGCGCGTACTGGGACATGAGTCCTTCGGGTTATTGACGGGATTTATGGGATCCTTGGCAAGCCTCAGTACTTGGCTTCAGGGTTGGTTCATTTGGGTTTTGCCTTCTTAGCGAGAGTGGTAGAGTAGGACCCTGCTGAGTTATTGCTCATTCCTACCTGGACTGTCTGTTTGCAGGTGCGGGTCCTCGTTCTCCTCCGGTGCTTCCCCGTCGGCAGTCTCGTGGCAGCGTGCCGGATCCTGACCATGTCTGAGGGTCAGGATGGCTTCGTTTGTGCTTTTGCGGAGACCCCGGTGGGTAGTGTAGCTTCTTTTTAGGGACTGTTGATCCCTTGTAGCTTGTTGTACTAAACTCTATTATTACTGTTTTGTAATAGTTGTTAATAGATGTTGTAGTAGCTTGCTTCCGCTTGTGCCTGTTGGCAGCTGTTTCCGCCAGCTGTCTCTTAGTCTCAACTGTTTCCGCCAGTTGAGGCTAGTAGTTGTAGGTTTTCCCCCTCGTGTCCCGGCCCGGTCTGGGCTCTGCGGGTCGGGGCGCGACATCACACATGTTGGACTAAGGATTTAAATCCCATTGAATGTATCCACTTATTTCAGAATCGAAACATAGTCGAACCTGTACACTCCTCCAAGTCCTTCACCGTCACAAGCAAAGGACAATGGTCTGAGGCCTGCCGCGAGAGATGGCACACCTCAATCGAAGGAAAGGTAGCAAGCCACTACTGGCTGCCTAAAGCCTTATCCAATCTTTCGAGAATTCTTTCCCTACCAAAGCGTTGGTTGCACCATGTATAGGAATGGCCTACAAAACCCAAGTCTACCAGATTATTGCACGAGACGAACTCAAGATAGTCCGTCACCTTCCTTGAGTATTCAAAGGGTCTCTAATCATCAGTTGAGGAATATCAATGTCAGAGAGGCAAGATACTGACTCCCATAACTCCTACCTTCCACAAGCAATCCTTGCCGCATATGCCACAATAACAATCCATTGCCCTTCTTCCTCAGTGGTGGTGGTACCATGAACGGAGTGGGAGGAGTATGAAGAGAAAGACACCAAGTCATATTCTCTCCAAAGCACGAGAATTCCTCCCTTCCTACCAGTGGCAGGGAGAAGGAAAACCTCAATATCTCTACCAAGCTTGCAGCGGAAAACTTCAACATGATCAACCTGCATCCAGACATCCAACAGAAAAGAGAATTGTAAGTATCTATCCCTTAGCAACCGACGGCATGTAAAGAGGGCTCTCCTATGCCCAATGCCTCTACAATTCCAAGAGATAAGCTTCATTAAAAACCATGAGGAGAGGGCGGTTGCTCTCTACCCATGGTCATGAACTTCCCCTTTTTCAGAGCAGGAGGAGCGATAGCTTGCTTTTGAGAAGGCTCCTCCTCTTCCATGACAACATCGGCCTCCGGCGGTCTCGGCAGGTGACCCTCCCCACCCAGTGGCAATCTTCATCTCTCCGTGTCCGGTGAGGTTCCCTCCCCATCCAACGACCACAACCATTGTCTTGCGAAGGCATCATGGATCATTTTTACTCTCCTTAAATGGGTTTCCTCTAAGTCAACAAACCCCTTTACGTGAGACTCGTCTAGATCATAAGATTTCGGTCTAAACTCCACCACTTTATGATTTTTGGACTTCAACTCCATTGGTGGGTAAACAAATCTTTCAGCATGCCCTCAAGGAAAGACAATAGGAGCCTTTTTCCCACAGGCTTTACTTGTCCTAGTCCATTTACAAGCTGCCTCAATCAAGTTTAACTCCTCTAACTCATCCTCCATCATATTTGATCACGAGGCTTCTCCATCGGACACCACTTGTATCCCAATATCTAGTTTCACATTAAATACCCCACTTTTTAGGGCATTCAGCACATCGCCTCCTCCGTGAGAGCTCCTCTTCCACCACGACCAAGGTCACCTCCATCATCTCCACTTACGCCGCTATTGTCGCCAGCAGGCTTGTCGTTGTGGTGTGAAATCTTCCGATTAGATGTTGATAGTGTCCTGGATACCATATCTTTTCCCGGATTTGTGTTCTCAATGGTTCTTTTCTTTCCCATCATACCTTTCTGAATAGTTTTATCATACGGTGTCAATTTGATCTCTCCTTCGTCGGAACGACCAAACCCGTTACGCCGGTGAGATCGTACAACGATGATCCACTCACTTGCTTCATCCATTTGTGCTTTCCCTTTTCGTTTCACCAAAGGTATGTGATCTTGTGATATCATATCTGTATTCTCAGGAGGCTTTGATGCTTCGCCCTTATCGCCGGTAACAATAGAGGATATCTCCTTCCCAGCAGAGACCTTCATCTTCTCAACACCACCGACGAACAGTAACACCTTCCCTCGCTCATGGGACTTTGATTCCACGCTAACTTGCTCCATTGAGGTGTCAAGGTCAACTGATTCAGGGTATGATCCATTTGTTTGCCTTCAAATTTACAGTCAAATTTGCGATGTCCGATCCTACCACAATTGGTACAAATAGTTACCTGATTAATACATTTTATTTCTCACAAGTATACGAATCGGTGAAATCAATATAACAGCAAGACGAGTATCGTACCCACAGCGATTTATAGATATTATTAGGGTAAAACGCTAAAGAAGAACAGAAAGGAAAGAAAGTAAAAAAGTGATAGAAATCTGATAGATGAAGACTAAGGTTCTGATTTCACTATAACGTCCTCATTGTATTCATTGAATCAGAAAAATCTCAATTTTATTCCAAGGGTTCGTTTTTCCAGTATGATGATTCGTTCGGCCGCGGTGTCACCAAGTACCTTTAACTAACCCTAGCTAATGAACCCATAGCTAAGTGTCAATCAAGAATCCATTAAGTTTTGAAGAACAATTATGAACCAAGAATTGTCTAAGCTTGAACCTGGCTTTGACATAAACTTATGCATTCATAGATCGTGCAAGATTAAGGATAAACTCTCGCCTGATCTCACATAAGACAATCTACAATACTTCTATTGGCCGGATAAAAGTATCAAGATCTCAGTTATAATAATGAATAAAATAAGGAATATAAATTGATTAAGAAATAAATTGATTCAATGACATAGAATGATTCAGTTAGGCTACATCGGTTCCTTAGCAAGGAAACTAGACACTCATGTTCATCATGAATACAACCAAAGTGTTCAAAATAAATAAATAAAGAAGACGAAGAGAAACCAAAACCAAACTAGCCGCTTTCCTCCTTGAAAAGCACTCCTCAATTCCCACCTTTGATAACCCCAAGTCCTCTATTTATAGCCTCCAAAGTTTCTCAAACTCGGATTAAATCTGGGCCCTTTATTTTTCTCTTTCGTTAAACAAAAGATCGATCATCAAACAAAAGATCGATCTTCTAGGGATGAAGATTGATCTTTTCATCCCATATAGTTGGTTGCGCCCGAGAAAGATCTATCTTTTTAAAGGCGAAGATTAGTCTTTTAAAAAGGTACTCTCTGCCTGCTTCAGTTTCAAAAGAGATCGATCTTCTATAGGGAGAAATAAAGATCGATCTTCTTATGTTGTGAATATCGATCTTTTAATTCTTACATTTCAACTTCCTTTTCAGCATTACGCCATTGGTAGTAAACATGTTGTAACTTCATCTAGGAAACTCGGAATCACGAACCGTAAAATTCTCCAAAAACTAGACGTCTAGAGCTTTCCAATCATAGATGGCACATAATCTGGTTCTTCCTGAACAGGCACAGTTTAATCTTTTAACTTGACCCATGTAATCTTTTCATCTTCTTTACTCCTTTTGACTCCTATTTCATGCAATTTTCAACAAGGTTTGTGAAGCATCATATAAGTGTAAAAATCATACTAAAGAGGCTAATTAAGGATAAAAAATCCAGCAATTGGACCGGTGATAAGACTGTTCAGAGTGCACTTTCATGCACTCATCATTATCCTTTCATAGACAAGCTGCTGGTAAAATGTGAATGGATCCTCTCCCAGCTCTCCATCCCCAACCGTGATTCCCGGGAAGACCAGATCATTGATGTTAATCTCCACACATACATGTTCATATTTGCATCTTCCCATGGAACTTGTAAAGAAGTCAACTGCTAGAGGGGTTCCCACCTATGATGCTAGTCCGATGAGGTATTTCCAACGAAAATACTCTGACAGAAGGTATGGGTATCTTATCCATACTGGCACGAGGAAGAACGCATCAGTAGTCGGTCTAAAGCATGGTCTCCAGTGGATCTAGGACAACATCCTTCTACTGAGCATGGTCCTTCGGTCAAGATGCTCATCATGTCCTCCATGTAGTGGAACAAGAACACAAAGACCCCCTGATACATATTCGTTACTAAAAAAGGAGCATAAGTTCTCCAGAGCATCGCCAGTCGTTGCCTCAGAAACTCCAGTCTGATCCAACCACCTACAAAACGCCCGAATAGCGCATAGTCCCATTGCTTCCTACTCAACTCCAACTCCTCTCTGTTGAAGACTTCGGGTAACGTTGGACGATTGCCTTCGCCTCTTCAATGGATACAAAAGAGCTAACTGCCTCAGAAGCTGCTACCTTGGCCCATGATCGCCTTCCTGGAGTTCCAGGTATTTCTGAGGGTTTTGCCGGCTGAGATCCGGCTAATTCTGATTAAACATGTGTGTGTGTGTGTGTGTGTGTGTGTGTGTGTGTGTGTGTGTGTGTGTGTCTGAATGCGAGATTAGTGGTCTTCTTGTTTTTTCCATGTCCCTCCTGAGCTGAACTTAGCTGCTCATAGGGTTGATGGATGGCTTTCTGGTCCACTTTGACCACTTGAGTGTCATGGTTTTGTATGTGATGCTACCCTTCGGGCTTAACTAATCAAAAAAAAAATTGCTAGATTAGCGTCTAACTGTCATGTCACACCCCGATCCAGAAAACCCATCCAGCCCGGGGCGTGAGGGTTTCTAATCTATTCAATCCATATGTGGCGCATTTTTAATAAAAATAACACAACTAATTTAGACAATTGATTTGGGGTCAATATTATAATCTTTAGTATAATTCAATATTCTGATACAGAACTGATCCTCATGACATTTATAAAACTATCTCAAAAAAATCTTTACATAAGGAAATTATACATTTAAATAATCCAGCAAGACAACTGAACCCCAAGTCCTCAAACACTTCCAGAGGTCGATGCGTCACCAAAAGCCTGTCCAGCGGATGCTACGGAAGAAGAGCTGACACCTGCAAGCACCTACAAAATGCTGCCGGGTAGGAGTGAGCGATAAGCTCAGCGGAATTCTATTCTATGTCACACTAAAAGAAAGGGAACAATAAGTGCCCGGGTTCTATCACATCTTTAGGGGAAAACACACGTTATGAGCTCCGCCTGCTCCAGGGCATGCACTCTGACGACCTCCATCGTCAACAGTCGTCCCTCACAAACCAACCGCTCCAGCGCAGAACAACAGGGCGTAGGACCCAGGGTGTACGTAACTTCTCCCATCGTTGTACTGAAAAAGAGACTGAAACTGGAACCTACGATGACCCTACATCTATCAGAGTAATTATAGCCAATTAAATAGTAACCTCGATAATAATAGATTATCATAACAATTCGCCCTAATCCTTGCTACCCAGCATCGGTTCTAATGCTAGATCCGAGCTGCCCGAGCTTCCGGATCGGCGATCAACCCATCGCCCACACTCTAGTCTAATGCTTCGAATGCAATCAAATGCATGCAATGTTCAGGCACAAATATAGAACTATGAGCATGCAACATTATGTCAAATAATATACAAGTATGGGCGTAGCCTACAACTCGCCAAAAGGGTATACATAGCAAAGGTCTTAGGAAAGCGAAAATATTTATTCTACACATCCCAACGGACGTAACCCCCTTGGTTCACCGACATGCCACACACTGAGCCTACGCATATATAATAACATATAATAATGAAAAACTCGATTAATCGAATTAAAGCAAACGAACTACTACTAACTTCAGAAAATCATAACTTTCAATCTAACCGTCCGATTGAAGTGAAACTTGATATGCCCACTCAATGACATACCTCGAATCACATATCTAAGGATCGGATTGATCAGAATAAGAAAATTTGATATGCCCACTCAATGACATACCTCGAATCACATATCCAATGATCGGATCGATTAGGATTAAATTGATTAATTTCACTAAACCCTAAACCCTAAATCACTTAATTCCACTAATTAAATTGACTGCTATGTTCTGCATAGCCTGGCCATTTAATTCGCAATAACTCGTCCATAAATCTAAAAAATGTGAAACCAGTTGTAATCGAAAGATAACTCATATATCTACAACGTTTATGTTCAAAATCAACTGAGATCATGCACTTAAAGCTCGCTAATAAAGCTAAAAAGTAGTTGTTCTAATTAAAACAGAAATCCGGAAATAAATCAAGGAGAAACTCATTTAAATCAGGTTTAAATCCAACCAAAATTGAACCAAACATAAATCAGATATTAAGCATACATAGGAGCATCATCTAGTATAATTTGATTAAGAAATTAAGCAACCAATTAGCTAAGAACACATAAACAAGCCCTAAGTGAAGAATCCTACCAAACTTCGCTAATCCATGATTAATCCTCGATTAATCCGTGCTTGAAAGGTATGAATATGCTCCGCCCGTGCTGGAGATGAGTGAGTATAGAATAGGATGTGTTCCGGATCCCGGATGTTTTGGACATCCTGCATGATCGCTTGCTTGGGAATTTGTTGTTCTCTTGTCTTCCCAAGGAGCGATGCATTAGTTACGCTTGTCATGGTCACTAGGGACACTGTTGATTGAGTTTTGAGAACAGTTTCGCGTATTGTTCTCCGACACCTACCCTTTGAGTGTGGTATAGTTGGGAGTACCCTCCTCTGGTTCTGGGTACTCGCACCGCGTAGTAGTGCGCGGGTTGGCTGGATCATCTGACCCAGTATGCTGGAACGACAGTCCGAGGCTCCCTGGACAGTGCTCTAGCTACTGAGACATGTGACTTGAGGATTGACACCGGTCAGTTGGTCGGTGGTCATTGTGAGTTTCGGTTTCCGGGTTTCGTGGAACGGCAGGGTAGCCGTTAGCAGAGTTCAGATGTTTTAGCAGTGGCATCGTGCCGATTCTTTGAGAGGTAGCCTAGACCGCCATACTGAGAGGGAACCCACAGAGTGTTCGAGTGCTAGCCACCATGAGCCTTTCCGTCGACGGTGCTTCTAGCGAGGGGCACTGGGCGCTTACCGTAGAGCAGTCGGGCGTGAGGCACAGTGTGGGCCAGAGTAGTTGGCCAGTGCCTAAGATGGGGCATGCACCTAGGGCAGACATGGAGTTCAGATTCCTGATAGAGGCTTGCGGGAGACGATGCGGCGACCGAACTAGCCAGCAGTTTGCGCACTTCTGAGGAGAGAGCAGCTTCAACAGCAACCTGTTTCAGAGCTGCCATCTTCGACGCTCAGCTTTAGCCTTCAGCCTTTGGAGCGTCTTGTGGTTCATGGTCTCATTGGGGTTCTGTGTTTTTCCCCTTGTAACTCGTCCCCGTGTGGCCGTGCCGGCTTGGGACTGGAGTCGGGTGTTGCTTTGGGGGTAGGCACTGGTTGGGCCAAGAGCTTAGGTTGGTAGCTCTTGTCGGGGCATTGCTAGAGGTAGGGGACCTCTAGGTGTCCGTCACCCACGTATGGTGCACATTGGGGGTTCGACGGCTTTCTTGGTCGCGTCGGTTGGCCGCGCACCGAGTTGTGTCTCCTTTGTCGTAGGAGGGTGTTGTGAGTACACATGACGCCATCGTTTTGCTCTCGTTGAAGGTCACAAGTTGACGATCCTTCTGGTTGTCGAGAGTTGGGGCCTGTTCACCAGTTTGTGTGAACCCCTTCCCCTGTTTTGTGTAGGCGTTGGTGCCCTTTCTTTTTTGGTTGCTCGGGTTGTGAGCTTGCTAACCCTTCTTGTCTTGTGCATGTGTGCTTGTTTCCGTCTTGTTGTTTTCGGCCTTACTCTTATCGAATTTCGTCCCTAAGAGTGATAGGTTGTGAGGACGCGTTCCTCTAATCCGGTCCTACCACGTTGGGTCGAGGGTCTGGTTTTATGATTTAGCTCGGTTGGCCTTGTTTTGTGATTGGTTGATCGCGTTGTTTTTGGACCCCCAATGGCAATTTGGTAAATTACGCCTTCGTGAGCGGTTTCACACCCGCGTAGTGCACACACGGCTCTTTGATTGGTGTATATGCTTATTAGAACCTTAGGCGAACTTGGGATCGAAAGATCCAAGCGCCGACGTTGACGTGTCCGGATAAGGACACGAACCTTTCTAGTCCGATCGATCGCTCTGGTCGATCGCTCTAGGAGCGACTGATCGGACTCGGCCTTATATAAACCCGCAAGCAGCTCTGTTTTTCTCTTTTTCTTCATCTTCCTTCTTCTCTCCGCTAAGGCAAGCGTTTCGTGTGGGAGGCTGTTCTAGAGGCTTGGAGGCGTCGCCAGCAAGCTGTCCACTGCTGATCTCTAGCACGCTTAACCAGAGCATGAGCATATATGGCAGCATGGGGATTCAAGTTCTCGGAGCAAAGGGGTCATATAATAATGTAAGCGAGAAAACTCTATTCTGAACTAGAACTCGTGTGAAAACTGAAAAGCTACCCAAGTCAAAATTCAAAATCACCTTTAGAAAAGTACAGAAAAGCTATACGAAAGCATCATAAGATCCCTAAGTACAAAAGTTAGCCACTCATCAATAGGATGAAGGCCATAGATTCGATGAAGAATGATTAGGATCCACGCCGCGCCTCCGTCTTCTCCATGAAATCTTAAAAACCTTAATTCTCTCTTTTCTTTCTAGGAGCCTCCCAATTTTCGGCCAACAAAAACCTTTTTATAGGTGAACTCCCGAATTCAGGGTTTTGGCTAAGTTGGACTCCTACTACAACTCGGGTTTCCTAAATGAATTCTGGTTGTCTTACTCCGATAGCAACTGGGTCCAATAAAGCCAGAATTTGGAAACGTGCTCAACACGAAAGATGTATATTAGGAAGTCCTCTGCCATATCCCGAAGATTTAATAATATGCAAACTTATCTGGAATATTTGAAGAATATTCTCCTGAACGTCGACGGACCAGTTTTCCAGCATCTGTATATCTTTATCTTTTTCAAAACTGGTATCAATCCATTAGGAGTATCGTAAAATGTTTAAAATGAAAGTTGTCGATATTGAAGTTTTCTATCATGTACTAAATTTCTAAAATATTTTGAATTATAAATAATTTCTAGCGATTTATTTTCTGACATGCGATGAAGTAGTCTTTATCACATAAATTCATCTTTTTAGCCGAATTTCTTGTATTTCTTCTCAAATTATGATTAAACCGGAAATCAACTAACAAAGTATTAAATACAACTACTCTAGGCTTAACAAAGGTAAATTAAGGAGTTTAATTACAAATATTTAGTGACTCATCAACCACTTTCATGTTATTTAAGGTATTTACACCATTTTATGTCGGTTATGGTTAGTTATGCTTTTTTATGACCATAATGCCATTATATTATACGAAGCTCTAACCCACTCACATCTCCAACCCGAGCCGACGCCTCCTCCATCTTCGCCGCCCTCTACCTCCCCCGACCGGACCTTGAACATTGCTAGTCGTCACCGGAGACTGAGGAGAGGATCAACTCAAAGGTGAGGTAACTCATAGAGAACCTGCCCTCCACCTTCATCTCCAGCGGCAACCCTCTTCTCGACTTCTTCTTCTTGGCGGTCCCCTCCACCCCTTCCTCCGCCGTCCCCGCCCTCTTCTCCGCCGCCTGGGATCACCCACCCCTTAAAGCCCTCAAACTCGTCAGCCAACTCTGTGGCGTCCGCGGCTCCCACAAGTCTAATGACAAAGGATTTCACACCACGTCGTTGTGGCTCCATTCCCACCACCCAAAGACTCTGGCTTTGAACATCACCAGCTTCGGCGAGTTTGGATGTATGAAGGATCTCCTTGAGATCCTCTTCCGTCTCATTGGAGGCTTCGACCCCGCAACTACGACGCCGTCATTAAGAAGCCAAGCAGGGCCTTCCGCTTCCTTCACGGCGGACGACCCTTTCCCTTTCGCTCCACCCGTCAGAGAGAGTTCTTTCGCTCCTCGAGAAGGAAGGGACCAAAGAAGAGCAGCTCACGTGCTGAACTGGCATGCGTCTCTGGGAGGAGTGGCGAAGGAAGAGGGCGGATATGGCGGAGCGGGTGCTAGAGATGTACTCAGAGTACCAGCACTACCGATTCCTCTACGACCGCGTCACCGACTTCTTCGCTGGCTTTCTTAAGTTCGACCTCGGCCGATTTGGTTGTCCATCTCTCCGGCTATGGGGCGAGATCTTCTTCTCTGATCGGCTCCGGCTAATATTTAGTTTTCTCTTTTCTATGTTTTGTAAATTGTTCATTGTTCCAGTTCAATATTGACTTAATATTCAGCTTTCTCTTTCAATGCGGATTCTTGACAAAAATGACTTGTTTTGTAACGAAAACACAAAAAAATTATCTCAAATTATAATATCAAAAATAAAAAATATTTGAGATGCAAATTTTTCCAAGAACGAAGGATGTGAGACAAAGAAAGGCCCATAGGTCTTGGTCAAAGGGAATTCATAGGGAGTCCACTTCAAACAGGACTTGACCAAGTTGGAGAAGGCTGCTTTGGTGCTGATGGGTTGGTCCAGAGGTCCCACCCATGGACTGGGAGGCCTCATTGGAACTACTGGAGAAGAGGTTCTGGAGGTGAAACAATCCATTGGAATAGTGCTGGTGCAACTGATGATGATGTTGTGGTGGTGCTAAAGAAATCTCCTTGGAGATACATACATAGGGTTCTTCTTGATTGCAGTGACTGCTTGATCTCAAGATCACTTCTTTTCCTGCTCCAACCCCTCCAAGAGACAGAGTTGGGCTGCTCCTCAAATGGGTACCTCTGTTTTAGCCTCCTTGTTGCAGTGCTTCTTATAAGCTAGACTTGGTTGTTGTTGCTAAAAAAATGAGTACTATTGATGAGTACTTACAAGAGAAAACAAGAGGATTAAGCTATAGGTTTTAAGAGGATGGAGAGATTAAAGGACCTTTGTTGAGCTTGATACGTGTTTCTCTGGAGGGCTTTGGAGTTGGCTTCCACTTCTTTGCAGGGGTCAGTGACGGAGGGGTTCGTCGAAGAAGACAGAGAGGTTGTGGTCGGCGGCGGCGGCTTGGGCTTCCTCCTCCTCCGATTGTGTTCCGCCAGCCGCTTCAATCAAAATTATTCAAGCCAGGCTTGCAAACCCGTCCCACATTACAAGATATACTATGTCCTGGTTTGGGCCGTCCGTCTTCGGCTCTTCATTCTCTAATAGGGCCATATTAACGTGGGGTGTAGTTGGGCCTCCCAAATAGCCGAACCCCGTCATATCCGCACTCCGTTGGATTTCCTTTGGCGCCTCCATGTATGGTGTACTTGGTTTGGATACATCACGGTTGCAAAACCCGATGCATCATGCATCAGCAGGATCGGTCGAATAGGTTTGTTTGGGCCCCTGTTGGGCCTCTCATTCCCTAACAGGGAGGGTGGTCTGTACAAGGACAAATCCACGTGACAATCTTGATTAGACCATAGACTTCCCATACTCCAGCCGAAACCCTAAAACCTAGGAAATCTCTTATCCCTGATCCCTAACTACAATGGTCATGAGTTAATCCAGGGGACACCTAACAAGGAGGTACCAAGGAATCCTTTTACAATATACATAGTCACAGTCCTACCCATTTGTCCCTGTCTATGCTCTCATTCACAGTGCTGAAAGAATGGTGGGTGCCTCCTCCCTCCCTCCTTCCTTGAAGTTAACATGCTCCTAAAAAGTTCTATAGCTACTACCCTACCAAATATATTGGAACTCCTATTTATTGACCACCACCATAGCCTCTACACCCCTCTCTAGAGAAAAAGTATTGCCTACTAGTACCTTATTACCAGTCTGATGCTGCCTCTCCTTACTTCACCTAATAAGGCTTAGGGCCCTCCCTACCTCTTCCAAGCTGTTACTAGCTTCCTATTCTTATATATGACCCTCTGGTGTGTATAGTTCCACCATGAATATATAATGGTTTTGGGGTACTATAGATGAATGCTAAGCACATTAGGATCTCTGGTGTTTTGGGGTTTGTTCAGTGTTTTGCCCTCTCTCATGTCATGTGAGATGTATGAATAGTTCATGGAAGAGGTAAAGCTGCTTGTGATTTGACATCATGCATGACTGATAGGCTGGCATCATCAGACCTCTTTATTGCTGCCAATGGATGTATTCTGATGGTATAGTACGGATTGACTACGAGAAAAAAATAATGTATATGTTTTAGAGTATTCTTTATTTAATTATTTAATATCTGATTGATTTTAAATTCACGGATCGATCCAGAAAGTTTGAGCTCATTATCAGAGAGAGTGATTTTTTTTTTACATAATTATAGTCTAACAAAATGTATAAATACATGACCCTAGCTTTCAATAACTTAAAGCATAATCAAGCATATATATAAAATCACATAGATGAGCCAAAACTTAGAGATCACGGATCAAAGCTCACCTTTATAACCACCCTACCATCTATCTTACATTTAGTTTTCTAAAAAACAAAAGAAGAGAACAATGGATCGATGGGTTTGTGTTCTTCCACTCATTAAAACCTTAAACAAGGAGCACATTCAGAGTAGATCCATGAAGGAGGTGGGGCACACGTCACGGGGGTTTGATTGCCACCGACAAAGGAGAAAGACTTGCAGACCTGTGGCCTTGATTAATTCATTTCAACACCATTTGATGTACATATAATGGAGTTGTTCCTCACCTTCCAAGCTGGATTCCATAAGTTGTTAAAAAGCAGGGTAGGGTTGATGCGTGCGTGACAACATATCACATGTCTTTCACTTATATGTGCATCCACTTTTCACGAAGCTCGATCTCTTGCAGTATTAATGCACGAGCATAAGCCATGGTTTAGTTCCAAGTACATGTGTCATGTGTGTGCACTTTCCTATCTTTGTCCTTAGATCCATTGTGGCACGAGAACAATCACTGCTTCTCTTTGGTCATTGTCATTTCTCTCACCGTTGGTATTGTTTGGTTCATTGTATCTCGAGCAATACAGCATCACCACCATATCTATTATCTAATGCGGCTATTTGACCCTCGTTATTGGTCGAGCGATGCAGCAGCATCACATTTATGTGATATTATCAAAATTTCAGAAGATTTTATGATATTTGATACGTTTCAGGAGGTAATATTATATTTACCCTACAAATTTGTCATGCATACTTCATACTTGTTTAATGAGTATGGATTGAAATAGTTCATGAATTCACGGAATCTGGACACTTTTTTGACTTGTGTTGCTGTCACTTAATTAGGACACTGAGCACAGATAGAGACGCTTACAAAAAGGAAGTAAAGGAAGAACTGGAAAATGTAATGGTCTATTCAAGGTAATCAATGCTCTCTCAATACAACAATACCAACCTTTACTTTGTACTGAAGGAGAAGGAAGAGGGAGAAAGAGGGGGTGTGGTGGTGGAGAGGGGGCGGTGGGAGTGGTGGGCTGGGTGGAGACGCCCGCGGCGGCTGGTGAGGGGGTTGTGAAGGTGATGGTGAGGTGGGGAAGATGGTTAGAGGTAGATGGTGGGTGATGGTATTTTAGGGAGTTATACAAGTTTTGAGTTAAAACAGTGGTGTAGATAGAACTCCCCTGAGACCAACCTTTACCTTGTACTGAAGAACAGGAATTTACTCATGAGTCCTATAATTTGAAACTCGGAAGGGTTCATGAGATTTTTACCAACAGATAGATCTCATCTATTGCAATCATCAAACATAAACTGGTCACAGATACGATCAAAGAAAGACGAATTTTGAGGATTTAAGAAAAAATAATGTTGCCATTTAACATGAACAATCTAGACAGCGAGAAATTACAAATGATGCAGGAGGGGAAAAAAATTTCTAAGTTTTTTATTCATGGAAATTGTGGCATTTATCATCAGCAGCACCAGCAAAGCACCAGCACCAGCACCAGCAAAAAGATCGATGGCCTCTCTCTCTCTCTCTCTGAGTACCCACCAGGCATCCAAACCTCCCAAATGGCTTCCAATGCTTGGTACAGGGCAATACATATGTACTATGTAGTACATCCCTCTCTCTCTCTCTCTCTCTCTCGCTCATGACTGCAGGGCCGAGTTTAATTGTACACTCACAAGTTTCTGAAGAGAAGAATGGTGGTGGGTTTGGTGTATGAGAGAACAATGGAGAGAGTACCGTATTTTTGGATATGGATTGGAAAAAAAGAAGTCTGGGTTGCTGAAAATGGAAAGAATAAATATGGTAGGTAAGAACCTAATAAAGGAAAAGGGTAACAAAAGAAAAATGAAAGGAAAAATATGGGGGTCTCTCTGTCTCTGTCTCTGTCTGTCTCTCTCTCTCTCTTCTATGCTTGACTCATCAAGGTTCCACTCCAGTAAGTTATTCACTAGCTGATTCACAGTTGAGGCTGATATCTGTATAAACTGAGCAAGGAAGGGTGCAACCTCAAAATTCAAGAAAACCATTTGCCTCCTGTGCTAAAGTCCATAGTGCCTCACAGAGCATTCCAACGCTTGCTGGCTGGGGCAGATCATCTCTTTCACCCTCGTCCCGTTCTTGTAGATCTTGACTGTCGGAACGATCCTCACGTGCTCAGCCTTTGCAAGAGCTGGGCTCTCATTGACGTCAACCTGTGGGTCAAATTATTAGTTGAAGCTATTACAAAGATGAAGTCGAAGGAAAGATAATTTATGTGACCGTAACTTTGTAATTACCTTCAAGAAATTTACAGATGGGTATCTGCTGCACAGGGCATCTACAAATGGGGTTATCTTGATGCACTGTTGGTTGGAAGCCGCTGTGAAATGGACAACAGAAACGCCTGAAAAGTTGCAAGGTCAATCTCAGTTGATTAGAAGGACAAGTAGTTTTTCACGTTCAACAAAATGTGTCAAGCTAAAATATTTCAATCACAATTAAACCAGCCCAAGTAAAAATGAGAGATTTAAGGTGATCTGTTCGTAAAACAGAACTAAGTAGAACAAATTAGTTAGAAAATGCAGTCAAATTGGCTAATGGAATAAATGAGCTAAGTGAGTGCTTGCGTACTCAAAATAATCTAAATAAAATGAGCTTAAGAAGAAGCAAATGCAATGAAAAGCTCAATCATTATGAGGAGGGCCAAGGAAGCTGAACAAAAGCTCACCAGGTAAAGATATGGCTGCTTGGAACTGTTCTACACTGGTAATTTCCTCAACCTCACCACCAAATTTCATATTCGAGACCTCCTCACCACGAGATGTTTTTAATGCGACTTGAGCGTGAAACAAATTCTCAGCTACCTCATTGTCATCAGGAAGCTCTTTCCTCAGGAGCTCGTAATCTCGCACAGCTTCAACCCAGCGCTCAAGCTAAGGACCACAACCATTAATTGATCAACTAGAAGTACTCCAAAAGTCAAAAGTCACATTATCTAGCAAGCTAGGAAAGTGTGAATAGTAGGGAAGGTAGTTCACCTTGCAATATGAGGCAGCACGTCTGAGAAGGGCCTTGGTGTAACTAGGTTGAATCCGAAGGGCTTCATTGCAGTCCTCCAAAGATTTATCCCACTGTCCAAGCTTTGACCTGCAAGCTGCTCTATTGCAATAAAGCACCGGGTTTGCAGGATCATACTTGAGCCCCTCCCCATAAGCTATACATGCGTCCGCAAACTTCCCAGATTTGAAGAACTCATTCCCCTGTGCACGGGCTCTTGCTACAGATCGTACATTGTTCAGCAATATGGTGACCTCTACATTCCTGGATTCTATCTGCTTGGCCTTTTCAGCAGCTGCTACTGCATTCTCAAACCTGTGAAGAATCCATCACACGTTCAAACTCACCCTAGCTTCTCAATTTGACATACTGGAACTCACATGTTTTAAGCTCACCTTCCCAATGCCATTTCAACATTGGCACGGACAATGTACAGGAAGGCATCCGAAAGCATCCCGAAAAACCTGGTCTGTGAGCAGGATGGGGACGAGGAAGCAAGTCTAGATGCATTTGATAGAGCTAAATCAGCCTCATCAAGCCGATGGAGCCGGAGGAGAGCTTCTGCTCTTGATGCAATTAGCTGCAAAATCCAAATTAGTATCTATTCAACACCTTGTTCTTAAAATCTAATAGCACCCACCCATGGCTTAGAGAAATTGTGTGGAAGTCAGGAACACTACCAAAGGAGAAGAATCTGCTCCAGCAGCAATGGCAGCATCACTTTCCCTCAATGCGCTCTTCCAATCTCCCATCTTCCTTGCATCCATGCATCTTCCTAAATGCCTCTCCACTTCTTGTAGCTTATGAACTTCAACAGGGTCAGGTTGATGCCCTGCCAAGAAGAGGTGCTGTCTTGCATTCTCGACTTGTCCTAGTCTGTAGTAACAACAACAGTCAAGGATTCAAGACAACGAATTCCGACAAACAACATGATGAATGAGATAGGTGCATTTCCACAATGCAAGAATTCCATAGTCAGCCATTACCAATTACATGTTATGCACAGCTAGACAATAGAATTTGTAGAACAAAGAAGAATTACTTATGAGAAATGAGGTCAAGCTCGAACCTTCCTTAATCCTTCTTGCTATGCAAACCTTGTGCCTACAATTACTTAAAGCACCAGTGAGAGCAAAAGCACAACAAACTAGGAGATCAAAGAGTACCTATTTCTGTACAATGTCCACATGACTATAATATCCGAAACAACAAAATGCAGGAATACAATTGAAAAAGTTAGATGGTAGTCATTTGTATCCGTCACAAAATGCAAGCAGTCAATCACCTATAAAAATTAAACCTTGGCAACATAACACGCACACAAAAATGATGTACAAAACTAATCGATAAACGGAGGGGAAGAAACCAATTTTTAGAACGCCAATCACCATTTGAGATGAGCCTAATCACAGAACGAGCAGAACAGGACATGACCAATGAATCTAAATCCATGAAGAACACATTGAGATCTCCAACGACAGATGCCTCACCGCAAGTACAGGGACGCCAGCCTGTGACGAGCCCTCCCATATGTGTGATCAAGCCGCACAGCCTCCTCGCACTCCTTCACCGCCTCGCCGAGCCTCCCAAGTCCCGTGAGCGCCGCCGCCCGGTTACTCCGGCAAGCTGCATTATCCGGGCACATTGCGACGGCGCGATCATACCATCTCAGCGCCTCCGCGAACTGCCCCTTCTTATAGTGCTCATTCCCAGCCTTCGTTACCTCCTCCGGATCCATGAGCCCCGCCGCTTTCCCTCCGGCGTCCCCTCCCATTTTACCACCACCCCTCATTATGCTCCCATGGCCATAATTCCCCATCCCAGTGCCAAGCACGTCGCTCCGCGCCGCACTCCTCGCCATCATCCCCGTCTTTGCAATCCTTCCCGATGGACATATGTTGCCCGCCGGGAGCACATTGGTCACCGGTGAGGTCGCAGTGCTGCCACTCGCACCGCCACTGCCTGCGGCGGCGCTGCCCGAGTAAATCAACGGCCCGGAGCCAGACCGGCGGTGCCCGGGCCGAGCCGGCGCACCCGCGGTGGGGCTGCTCTCACTGGAACCCGATAGCTCCCCGGAGTGACTGCCCCGCACGGCGGCTGGCGCGGAACCGCCGGCGTCGGACTTCCGCGCGCCGACATTGGTCAGGGGCTTACCGGAGAACGATCCAGACGAGCTCGAGCTGCTGCTCGTGTGGGTAGCGGTCGCGGAGGCCCCGCGAGCGCGGAGGGGCGACACGGGCGAGCCCAGATCAGGGAAGTCCTTGGTGTCGGGCTTGTTCCCTTCGAAGTACAAGGCGCCATTGAACCGATCTAAGAGGGGATCCAGCGCCGCGTTCCCCGTTGTTTTCTGGGTCTTGTTGCCCATCTCCCCGGAGTGCGACATTGGAGCCAAAATCCCAACTTGGGCACCTCCCAGATCTCCTCCCCTCCCCTCCCCAAACCCCCCTTTTCCCAAATGAGATCAATGCTCGTGGGCTAGCTGCAATGCCCACAAGCAGCTTCGGGGAGCGACCAAAATCGAAACTTTTGGAGATGGGCAGCTCCACAGAGGTGAAGACATGAAGAGTAGGCAGAGAGAAGGAGGAGAACAAAAATGGGGAGATAAAAGGGTGGTGGGGGTGGGAGGGAAAGGGTCGGCAATGGCGAGATGGGGATCTCGTGATTGGAAAGCAGGACGCAAGGAATGAATGTGGGTAGATTTGAAGATAGATGATGGTAGACAAAGAAGAGAGAAGAGAGAAAGAGAGAAGACAAGAGAGAGAAGAGAGAGTCAAGAAGAGGTGAAGAGAAAAAAAGAAAAGAAAAGAGCTAGCGAAGAGTAGGAAACATATAAAAGGATCACATCTTTATGTAATTTCCTTAATTTCCTTGCCCCCTCCTCAGTCCTCCTTCCCTTCCCTTCCCTTCCCCCCCTCCCTCTCTCTCTCTCTCTCTCTCTCTCTCTCTGCTCTGCTCTGCTCTCTCTCTCTCCCCCCCCTCCCCTCTCTCTGATGCTTCACGAGAAACCCCTTCCTTTTTTTTTTCTCTTATCCCTTGGTATTTTAGATCACCACTAAATCCTGGTATTTTAGATCACCGCTAAATCCTGATCCTAATCCTTGCAATAAATTGCATGCATTAATTACTTTTTGGGGGTATAATATTTTAATTCCCCATAATAGTGATTTATTAATTTCCAGCTCTCATCTTTCTATACACTGGATTTATGGGCTAGATTCCGTACTCGCCCACGCAAGCCAGAGAAGCCAATGGAAGATTTGGAGATCCTATAAATGACATAATTGCCCTTAGTAAAATCCACTATCCTTCCCAAACTACCCCTCCTCTGGGCAACGTTTGGGATCTTAAGTCGGGGTGGTTTGGTAATTCCTTATTGGGAGCGGGGGTGTTTGGGTAGTTTTAGGAGGTATCGGGACAGGGGCAGAGCTGGCCATGTGCAGGGTGCCGCGCCAGCTGGCCCATTCAGGGAACCCTAAGCACTCCATCGCGCGATAGCTAAGCGCCGTGACGGGGATCCCCTAGAATATTCCGTTCCGTCATGTCCCCACCGCTTAGCCGAGCCGTTTAGCCACCGCGCCGAGCCGAAGTCTCAATCCCTTTCTTTTTCCCCCTCTCTCTTGATTCTTAAAAAGTAATAATTACTCTGGATTACTACGTACCAAACAAAGAATAGGTCTTAATATAAGAAATATACTTTGTTATTGGTCTATTTTTTTGGGTATTGGTATATTTCTTTTGTTATTCGCATCTGAGGGGGAGGGGAGGAGTGGTATTTTTAATATATATTTTTTGAATCTAGCTAAGGGGATGATGGTGGGACTTACGTGTAAGTTGGAATTGTTAGTACAGATGAGTCGTTAGAGATGTGTCGGAGAAGAACTGGGAGGGCAGAAGATTCACTGATCTTTGATGAGACATGGCTTCCTTTGGCAACTTATTATTAAGTAACATGATCAGCTGATGGCGCAGCTTGCATTTAATGCCTTGTTTGGTTGTGTTTTTATATATGTCCTACGTGGAAACAAAAAAAAGGAAAATAAGAATTAATATTTAACTTTTAATGTCATGAATTCAGCCTCTTTAGATAAACTTATGGATTCAAATTATTATAGTAATCTTTCACTACTGCCATGTTGATTTGGCTTTGTTTGAATATAAATTATATTTACATAGTTGATCAGTAAAGCTAACCTTGTATTAGAGCAGTTGGTTTAGGTGAAGTCGGTGTTGATGATACTAAGCATGTGTTATGGTCGTAAACAAACTCTTCCTTACGGCGTAGCTTCATGTCAAAGTTGACGGTGTTACAAAAATAGTTTATCAATAATAGGGTTGTTGATTATGGGATGTCTTTTCCACTTTGAGGAGGACAGTAACAACATTAAGAATTCAAAACTTACAAATCTTGTCCATATGTCCATAGTAGTTCGATGGAGTTATGATCATTTAAAGCTTAATTTTTCAAAAAAAAAAAAGATGTATCGGAGCAAGATAAGACTTAAAATATTGACTTCCCAATCGCTTGAAATCACATTGAGTGTACATATTAGATTATAGATATTTTCAATCAGCATAAACTTTTACTTGAATAGTAGAAGTCAACAATCGTAATAGTGTTCCGGCCAAGACGATTCATTTGCCCAACTAGCGAATGAAATCGTCCCCTAAAACTCTTTGCATCTATTATCTTAGAAATTCTATTGTGACGGAGATTATTGATTTTAGAGTCTTAGAATCTCTCTGTCCAAAATTGCAAAAGGCTCCATGTGAACAGACTGTCAAGCTGTTGCGAGTAGGTAATTAGGATGACCACGAGATTAGTGTAATCATTAAAAACTAGTAAGCAAGTTTTGTCAAAAAAGCTAGCTAAAAGGTTAGGGTCATCTTTCGATGAATTTTCCTGACAAGTGGGTGCAATGGGTGGTAGTTTGTGTCACCGGAGCTCGTTTCTCATTTATTATAAATGGAAGAGTGGATGGTAGAGTTAAGTCCAAATGTGATATTTGATAAGAAGATCCGCTCTCTCCATATCTATTTCTAATGGTGCAAGAGGCTCTCCCTCAAATACTTAGGCCTCGTTTGGTTGCGGGATAGGCTATTCCGGGATTAGAGGGGATAGGGATTGGTAACCCGGGATAAGTTGCGGGATAAAATTTATCCCACCTTGGTGTTTGGTTGAAAAAGTGGGGATAAGGAGGTAATGATTAATTGGGATTGCTGAGGTGGAAAGTAAATTAATAATATTGAATGAAAAGGTGGAATAGAAATAGGGATTGGTGAGGTGGAAATTAAATTAATAATATTGATATTGAATTAACAATATGATAATGCATAAATATTCACCTTGGCTTTAATAAAATACTTAATAATATGATAATACATATTATATTAATTAAAGTATAATATTACCACATCATCCGTCCTGTTCGACGCCTCCTCCTACTAATCCCTCTCATATCAACACCGGGTTATTTGCCATCTCCGGCAGACCCTCGCTCTTTTGTCATCGTCATCATTGATGTCTGCATGTCCTCCACCGGATTGTATGACTCGACAGTGTTGAGGCGTTCTTGCCGACGCCGAGGCTGTCGGTGACGTACACATGACGTCCATCTACAACGGACCCGAAAAAGGATCGCATTGCCACATGACATGGCATAGTAACGTGATATGGTTATACACATCGATGGAATTCCATACGAACCCATTTATATTAATATGGGAAAAAATCAAACACCCAACCTAATGCATTTTGACCCAATTGCAAGCCCATCTCCACCACCTCCCCTCTCTCCCCCCGCGCCACCCTCCTCTGCTCCGCCAACAGCTCCACCACCTCCTCCTCCTCCCCCCGGTCTTCGGCGGCGAACCCCCTTCCCCTCTCCTCCTCTCCTCCTTCTCCGATCCCTCCCATCTCCTCCTTCGTACTTCACCTAGGCCGCCACCTCGAGCTCCTCCTCCTCCCTCCCAACCCCCCTGATCTCGACGATTGGCTCTCCGCTCTCCTTATCGGCCATCTAATCGCCGAACTGGAACACCTCGTCGCCATCATCGAGGAGATCGCCCGATTCCCGTTCCCCGCCGTTTTCGGCGAGCACAACGAAGACGAGGACCTCTCCTCGTCTCCTTCGATTGTCCGCGAGACAGTGAGGTTAGTGTACCCGGACCGGGTCGCCGCCGAGCACGGGATCCGCTAGTTCCGCGATCGGATCGGGTCCATCTCCAGCGCCGAGGCAATCCCCCTTCCTCCTCCCACCCCCTCTCACTTCTCCCTTCCCCCTTCCCCATTCCCTCCTCGTCTCCTTCTCTCTTCCTCAAATCCAGCCAGTGAGCCAGTGAGGTGGAGGATGAAGAGAGATCAACAACTATCGGGAGAGAAGAGGAGAGAAGAAGAAGAGAGGTAGGTGGGAGTAGGTGACGTTTTTGCAAAACAAACCCCGGCAAACCCCATTTTACGTAAAAATAGTCCTCTAATCCTGGGATTGCTTGTGAGGACCTGTCCCTCTACCCCTGTGGCTCGCTGTAGATCGCAAGGGCAATTTGGTAAATTGCGCCTTGTTGATTTGTTTCACACCCGCGTGTGCACACACCGGCCTTGTTTATGTTAATGCTTGTTTAGACTGGCTAGGTGGACCCGGGATCGGAAGATCCCAGTTCGGGCGCGCGGAAGCTTGCCTTTGGGCAACTAACGACCCTCGAGCGATCGATCGCTCCTTGGAGCGATCGGTCGGACTCGTGAGCGAGTCGGTGGTGGGATCGAGCCAGGGCGCGAGCGATCGGTCGGACTCGTGAGCGAGTCGGTGGTGGGATCGAGCCAGGGCGCGAGCGATCGATCGCTCCTTGGAGCGACCGATCGGACTCGCGTCGGTGGCTTTTCTGCTTCGCGAGGACGGCCACCGCTGGGCGTCGCTCTCCTCTGTCAGAGGGGGGGAGGACTTTCCCTCCCCTCCCCTCTCTTTTTCCCCCTTCCACCAGCTTTCCCCTCCCCCTTTCCCCTCTTTTTCTTCCCCTCCTCTTCCTCCTTCTCCTCCTTTCTTCTTCCTCTTTCTTTCTTCTCCCGAAACCTCTGCTTCTTCCCCTGTTTCCGGCAGCCAACCTTCCTCACCTCCGTTCTCCCTCCTCCGACCATCTTTTTCGGCGTTCTAAGGCTCGTTGGATTCGTGACAACGAGAGGAAGATCCCTTAAGTGGTTTGGAAGCTTGTTGGTGATCAATTCACGGGGAATCAGCCGAGGAAAGCGCAGCTATGTAGGGTGATACCTACTGATGTTTATTTCAGATTTTCTCTAGATCTAGCTATTGGATCTTGTTGATCCTTGATTTGTTGGATTCCTTATACCTGTTAGAATTATTGATATGAGTTTCATATTATTTGGTTGAGATTTGAGTAGGTTTATTCCATGATTAAGCTCGGATTTCTGGTTTTCTGCTGTTCTTGAAGAACAGCCGGCTTGCGGCGAGTTTTCCGGCCGGCATGTACATGATCTTGGCTTTTCATAAACATAAGAGTTGTAGATCTATTCGTTAGCTTTCAATTCCATCTTGTTTCATAATTTTCCTATTTTTCTACGATTTCATATGAATTGTTTGCTGGAGGGCTGCGTTGCAGCAATTAATGGGTAAGTTAGTTTGATTAATGATTTTGATTAGCGTTTTCCCGTTAATCCAACCGTTGGATGATAATGAACTTTGGATATATTGATCCTGGTATATACACCTACGGGTGGCTAAGTTGGATCTTGAATCCGACGTAGTTTGGACGTCGGATCGACGGGATCAATTAGCCCCTAAGTAGAGGTTTTGGGTGTTTGAATATAATATTATATTTCAAAATATAATATAATATTGTTACTGTTCATTCAGTGGTTTTCTGGATTGCTTCCCGTTGCAGGAGTTCGCGGTTGACGGTCGTGGTACCGTCGTAATGCCGGGACCCGCTGCGGATTGGCTGGCAGCGGCTGGTAATACCGCTGCAGCGATCCAGTAGACTTATATGATGCTTGACATACTGTTGCATGTTTTGCCTCTTATCTGTGTATGTCATAGCATGCATTTCCCTGTTGTGCATTAGTTGCATTGGTTAGGGCGTGGGTGATCTTTGGGTCGCCGTCCCGAGGCTGGAAGCTCGGACTTAGCCTTAGGACCGGGGTTGGGTGGTTTGGACCCGGTTTGAATTGTAGTGTCCAGTCAAACTTGATGATAGGCTTAGATGACTGGTGCACTTGTTGGTTGATGATTGTAGAGGTCGTGTCGGCCTCGAGTCGGATCTGAGGTGTAGCCGGTGTCCGGCGTTCTTAAACTCTTGAGTAGAGGAGTTGCCTACTCAGTGGTGTCTTTTCCCACCAAACAGTGTTCTGTGTCCTGTTGAGAGTCAGCAGTGTTGTTTTCTGCTACTGAGTGTGACCTGACATGTGACCAGCCCGGCTGGAAGATCATGATCGGGGCCTCAGGGACACGCGGTGGGGTTATGGGACCCCTGTATACACCCAGGTTCTACTTGAAGGCGACACTGTTGCGTTTCCCTCTTCCTTCTGTGTGTCGTAGTGTAGATCCCTACTGAGCTTAGTGCTCACTCCTACCCGGGCTGTGTTTTGCAGGTGCAGGCGTCAGTTCTTCTTCCTTGGCCCCTACCGGGCAGTTGGTTGGCGGTGCGGCGGTGCGGCGGCGCCAGGTGGAGTCTGAGAGGTGGTGATCCTTTACTGTTTTTATCCTTATGTTAGCTAGTCTCCTACGGGAGTAATGTTGTATTTGAACTCCCCCCTCTCCGAGGATATGTATATTAAATCTTTTTTGAGTTCGTAAATCTGTGGTTCGATGTTTCATTAAATTATTGTCTTTAATCAGGGGGTGTTTTTGGTGAACTGTTAAGAAGACCAATAGGTTAGAGGGAACCCTCGCCAGCTTTTCTTCCGCGTTTGTTAGGTTCCGGTTCGCGTCGCTCGGCCCGGTTGGGCTTTCGCGGGTCGGGGCGCGACATTGCTAATCCTGGGATAAATGTTATCCTGGCCGGGGATAAGACCCTATTTGGGTGCTATCCCGGGATAAGGGCAGCCAATCCCGGGATAGGTTGCCCTTATCCCGGTACCAAACAGGGCCTTAAAGATTTGACGGTGGGTTTGGAGGGTATGAAATTTCAGAATTTTGACTTTGTTATTTCACATGTACTTTATGCATATTTGTAACACGAGCAACTTGTGCTGAGGCAAGGAGATTGAAGCAATTATTAATGCACTTCCACGCTATGTCCGGGCTCAACAACGTCAAGTTTACACTTCTCCCCAGTTGTATCCGATGATCGAAGGCTGGCTATTCGACACATTATGGGTTTGGTGGAAGCAAAGGAGGCTTGGAACTATCTCGAGGTTCCTTTGAGCACCAAGAGACTAAAGATAGCAGATTTCTCACCTTTGCTCGAGAAGATGACTAGGCGTATTTTGTCATGGCATGGCAAACGCATATCAGAGGCCGGACATGTAGTTTTGTTAAAGTCCGTCTTGCAAGCCATCCTGCCCTTCATCATGAAGACAACGCGGGTACTGGTAGGGGTCGTGAAGAGGATGAATTGCATGTATAGGAATTTCCTCTGGTAAGGAAGGAAAGGGGGTTGTAGCGTTGTAGCTTGGGAGAAGGTTTGCAAGCCAAAGAAACTTAGTGGTCTTGGAGCTGGAGACTTAGCAGTATGGCAAAAGTCTCTTGAGATGAAGAGAGTAGCAAGGCTCTTGAACTCACAGCCAATAGTTTGAGTCGAAAATGGCAGCAACTAAATATGCATCGAAAGAGATCTTACCATCTGCACATGATCAGCGGAAGACGTCCACCCATTGGAGAGCTATGTGCGAGACGGCTGATGATGTATGAGGTAGCGTACGGTGTGTCCCGGGTAGGAATAGCAGGATCAGTGTACTAAGGGATGCATAGGTGTTTGAGGTGCCTTTGAGGAAGATGCCAACCTATTTCAGCAGTGATGAACAACTAGAGACAATGGGTGGTAGGGGACCTGATGAATGACTATGGTATGAATGTAGAGATGATCCAACGGTTCTTTCACTCCTCAATTGCCAACAAGATCCTGGCCATGGATCCATTTGGAAGAGGGCTGCTGGACAAATGCACATGGTCCTATGGCAAAGAAGGCAAGGTAACGATGGCATCGGTGTATCAAGTGGCTATTCGAGATAGAGGAATAAGAATGGAGGAAGATGAAGCTATGTAGAGCAATCTATGGCAAATACCGGCGGCTCCAAGGGTTAAACAGATTGTATGCAAGGTCTTTCACGGTAAATTAAACGTCAATGAATACTATGGAGGGTGAGAATGGTATCGATCCGTGATTGCTCGTGATATGGATGTGAAGTAGAGACCATTGAATACCTTTTGGTACGCTGCAACTTTGCTCGCTCTATTCTTGATCAATTGCTGCTACATGATTGCCCGGAATCAAAGGGATGGTATGTTTAGGATTTTGTTGTTGCTCTCATAGAGGTGTCGTCGTCCATGAAGAAGAAGTTCAAGACTTTGGTGGCGTATGCTTTTTGGCTGATATGGAAGGAGAGAAACAGAGTGGTTTTTAAGGGGGTCGGCGACTCAACAAGCATGGTGGCCCGGAGGACATGGAGGATGGTGGAGGAGTTCAATCATGGGAAGTTTAGAATGGAGGGGGCAGCCTCAAGACATTCTAGGGACTACACCGAGGAGGAACGATGTCGTATAAAGGTGAATGCATCGTGGGATGGAATCTCGGTTGCGACTGGGGTTGTTGGCGAAGACCGCGATGGGGAGGCTTCGTGGGCTGGTGGAAGACTCATCACAGGAACATCGGTCGGCGAGGCAAAGATGCACGCATCTTTGGATGCTTTGCGTCGGGCTGAGAACAAAGATCAACATCGTTGCCTTGTCCAATCTGATTCAAGATGGACTGTGTAGATCTTAAATGGATGTAAGTTGTGGCCCCCGGAATTGGAAGCTCATGCCATTGAGATTTAGGCTACTATTCTGAATTTTAATCAGTCTTATTTTATTATATTCGGAGAAGTTGTAATCAGAAGGCTGATAGCGTAGCGAAGATGATCAGAGTTAATCGCTCATGCTACTTTTGGTCCTAGGAAGGAGGCTTCGGCCCTCCTTCAGACTCATCTGATAATAATAAAAAATTCATTCAAGAAGGAAATAATGCTACACGAAGACCACATCTAAGATAATATAAACAGTGAAAAAGCTCATGTAGAGTTGGTATAGTCCAGGAGAAAAGGATGCCTGAAGGTGAGATAATTAGAGCAACTGATCTCATTCAATGACAACATTCCTCGAGTTGGGACTATGATCAGTATTATATATGGTTTGACAGGTGGCAATTTAGTGATCCAATTTTCAAGTACTTTTTGACTGAAACTATATATGGACCAGTCTAACAATAGCTTTAGTTGCTAGCTAGTGTTCTCATGTTGAAAAATCCTAACACAAAGCATAAAGCAAGGCATAGTTTGGTGCAGACTTAGGATGGAAGCTAGCATAGGCAATTAGCCACTAGTGATATCATTATGATCTCCAAATTAACTAATCTCTTCTGTCAATATTGCTAGGATGTAATATTGGAGGACTAAAGCCTTGAAAACTAACGAGTACATGTACATGATCTTTTAGATGCCATCCTCTATCTTTCACTTCAATGCACCGACGTAGCTAGATAAGGCTCAATGAGCTGCTGTTTAATATGTACAATTGTAGACCTTTCAAGATCTTTAGTTCATTCTTCAAATCCACATTGATTCCTGGATATGGCATTCCTTCAATAGCACGTATGATCGCATGAATGGCTTGTTGCAAGCTTGAGTTCAATTGATGCTCTTCATCAAGTGAGGTTCACAAGCAAAGCTTTGAAGTTTTCAAAAGTCTCCCTATCAATATCTAACAAGAATACGAACATCAAAATTACGTGATTAGGTCACTCTACCTAAGTTTGTGGTTACCTTTACCGTCATTAAAGATATGCTCCACTGAGAAAATTGCCTAGTGATATGGTTTTTGCTGAGTAGAAGCCCCCCCCCCCCTCTCTCTATCTCTCTCTCTCTCTATATATATATATATATATATATATATATATATTTCACTCTCAAAATTTTTGACAAAAGATTACTCAACTTTTTAACCATAAGCTCGTCTCGAAATGTAAATTCTAATCATTTTTTTAGGTAACTGCTCGAAATTAATAAAGGTTTTTGAAAAAAAAGATAGTTAGAAGTCACATCATCTAAAGACAGACTCAATGTTAAAAAGTCGACTTCTACTCGAGTGATGTCTAGTTTAACTTTATCTATATTATGCTTTCCATCCTGATAATATTAGACTATATTATTATAAACTCACATATCACTTATTGGCTTAAGCTATTGACATGAGTGGTTAGAGTTTTTTTTTTATAATATTAGAGTAGAGGTCTTGTATTCAAACTCATCATTACATTATCGACATTAGATCTAGGCCGAACAACACTTTGGTACCCTGTAGTTTTCAGGATTTGCAGTTTAGTACCATCATCTTTCAAAATCACGTAAAAATACACCTAACTTTCAAAACTATGCAGTTTAGTGCCACCGCCCTAACGTCGTTACTAAGTCTGACGGTAAACCAGTCAATTTCATCAATTTTGACTTTTTTTTTGTTTTCTGACGTGAGAAAAGAGAGACCTACCAAGCTGACGTGAGATTCATCAATTTTGACTTTTTTTTATTATTTTGACTAGTTTTTTTGATGAATTTGCTGACGTGATCATCAAAATTCATCAATTTGCTGACGAATTTGCTGACGTGCGCGAGGCCTACCAAGCTGGCCGTCGCCATGGCCATCGCCGGCGACCACTGCGAGGACGAGGTCCCGCCCAGGAAGTTGTTCCAAAGGTAGTCCGCCACCTACTGGGCGTCGGAGGAGGAGGTCAGGTGTAGCCACTGGAATCGCCGCCGAGAGAGAGGAGGACTTTAATGCCCATGCCCTGGCATGTCTTGATATCGCTGCCGATGCTAGCGCAGCCGCCGGAGCTCGGGTCACAGTGGCCGGCGAGGTTGAGTTGTGGGGTTTGGCTGTTGCCGAAGGTGACGAGGAAGGCGAGGTTGACGTAGTTGTAGAGGCCGGAGGAGCATGTGTCGGCGAGGTCGTCAGACGCCGTCGAGTCGGACGCCGTCGAGAGAGAGAGAGAACATGGGAGATGCACGCCACCCTTCCTCCTCCCTCCTCTCTCCTTCCTCCTCCCTCCTCTGTTTTTTCCTCCTTCCTCCTCTGTTTTTTCCTCCTTCCTCCTCTGTATGCTTCTTCGTTCCTTCCTCCTTCCTCCTCTGTACTAGTGGCGTCGTTGGCGTCGGCATCCTCCGAGCTCATGGCCATGGCGAGCTTGGTGCTGATGGCGGCCTGGTGGGTGCTCTCCTTCCTCCTTCCCTGTCTCTCTCTTCCCCCTCCTCTGTTTTCTTCCCTGTCGCCAACCTCGTCGGCATCCTCGTCCTCCATGAAACCCAACCTTCATCGTCGGCGTCCTCATCTGAAGAGCGCCGACGAGGATGCCGACGCCAATGAGGATGGCCATGCATGAAGGATGAGGAAGGCGAGGTTGGAGAAAGAGGAGAAGGGGAGGAGCGGCAGGGTTATATGGAGGTGGAGGTTGGAGTCAGAGTAGGAGTAAGAGAACGGGAAGAGTCTGGCGAGAGAGAAAGAGGAAGGAAGGAGGAAGGAAGGGAAGGAGGCGGGCGGCCAGTGAGACAGTGCCAGGTGGGACCGTTCGGGGGTGATGGGGTTGCAGTCGAGTGGCGTGGTGGGCTGGGAGGCACCTGGGGGAGCAAGCAAGGGACCTTTTGGCCGCTGCCTCTCCGCGAGGGCCATGTGGCGTCGGAGCTGAGGAAGAAGAGGAGGTCGGGGCTAGGGATGGAAGGAAGGAAAGGGAGTAGGGGGAGAGGGGGGGGGGGATCAGCGTGGTGTGCTGGGAGGCACCTGGGGGAGCAAGCAAGTGACCTTTGGCCGGCGAGGCAAGATGCCGGTGGTGGAAGCTTGGGGGACGCCAGCTCTAAGCCAACATGGCTCCGTTGGACGCCGGATCTCCGTCTCCGGCTGCTGCTCTCTCTCTCCCTCCCGTATCTCTCTCTCTCTCTCTCCCCACGTCAGCAAAAACCAGTCAAAATAGATCAAATACCAGTCAAAATTGAGCACAGTGACCGGTTTGCCGTTAAAATATGTAACGTCGTCGGATGATAGGTTTATACTGCACTATTATATAACTTAGAGTATTTTTTGATAATTTTGAAAGTATGTGGTACTAAACTGCAAAACTGGGAAACTATAGGATACCGAACTGCTTTTTGGCCTTAGATCTAAGTGATCTTGTCAATAGTATTATGCTAAGTGATCACCACCAACCACCTCCATATCTTGATCTCCCGGGCACCGACCACCCATTCTCTGTATCGTGCATTTTGGACATGTTTGGGCTCAAATAATGATGAGTGACCATTCCTTATATGTGAATATTTAGTTAAAAAGATAACAACGAAATATGTGATACAATGTTTCAACTCAAGACCTACACTCTACCATGAAAAAACTCCACACGTGCCAATAGGTGAAGACGTATTTATAATAACATAATCTAACAACCTTTTTGTTTTATTAGTTAAGTCATTGGTTAAGAGACCCAGTTAAGGATAAACAACAAGCTAGGAAACTAGGGGGTGACAGGGACATACCCTCGTGTTTGCCCTCTGTGGCCAAATTAGAGTAGAATATGTATGCTTGGTGAGTCATCCAGTCCCGCATGAGCATTCTCTTCTCCAGGGATGTAGTTGATTGTGGCCTCTGAGAAACACCCAA
>OY986970.1:6613780-6693037 GCA_963920575.1 Narthecium ossifragum
CCGGCTAGCGGGTAGGCTACAGTCCGAAGCCCGGTGGCCCACTTCTCCACAATGGAAGCACCTAAAGGTGGGTCCTGATGCCGGATTTGGGGCGGCGGGTCTGGGACCCGGCGCCTTCGCTGGCGGGGTCGGGTTCAGCGGGGCGGCCGGTGGTTGGGGCGTCCGTCCCATGGCAGGTGCACGCGCTTGTTGTTTCTCCGTCGTCAATGCCCGCTGATAGGCCTCAGACACCGTCCACAACGCATGAAGGCTCAGCGCGTCCTGGAGAGATAGTCGCAGCCCTCCGAGGTATCTAGCGACCGTTTGCTCCTCCGTCTCCGACAGGTCGTTCCTAGCAAGCAACTGATAGAACTCTTCAGTATATTCTTCAACAGACCGCGTACCTTGGCAAAGCATATGCAGTTTCTGGAAGAGGGATTGGGTATATCCGAACGGAAGGAAGTGCTCCTTCAACTTCTTCTTCATCTTCTCCCAGTTTCGGATCTTGCCCTTCTGCTGCTTCTCACGAACCCTCTTCAGTTGTTCCCACCATGCTGAAGCTCGTCCCTTCAACTTGATAGACACCAACTTCAACTTGATGTCGTCAGGAACCTCCCGAAACTTGAAAATTCGCTCCACTTGATGAAGCCAGTCCATGAAGATCTCGGGTTGCAACCCTCCCGCGAACTCAGGTATGTCCACTTTGAATCCGTAATCCATGGCATGATCCCGCTGGTCATGGTGTCGAAAGGAGGGTGGGTCGGCGTACATGTTTTGAAAGGAGGACTCATTCGAAGACAACTCCTCTTCCTCTTCCAGCGAGGGCGTCCTCTCTCGATTCTGATGTTGTAACTGGAGTTGGAGGGCGGTCACCTGTCGTTGAAGATCAACGATGGTTGCCTGCAAGACCCCTTGTTCCCGCGGGGGAGGCCCCTCGTCGACAGGAGGCCGGCCACGCCTTCTGGGCGACGGCGACAGTGGAGATACATTAGGCGGCTGTCGAGCACGTGCGGCTCTGGTTCGAGGCATGGTTCCTCTTCCCAGGAACTCGGATAGCTCTTGATACCACTCTGGCGCAGGGTAAATGTGGACCTCTCAATGGAAGAGACAACCAAACTCTCTATGGGAGAGATAACCAGATTTCTATAGAGGAAGAAACCAAAAAACCCTATTTTTTTATTTCATCATCAAAACTCCCCTCTTTACAAACCCTAAGGCCTCCTTTTATAGGATTAAGGAAAGACCAACTCAACTAAAACATGGACTCAACCATCAAATCCTAATCCAAGTCCTAAAGCTGGAATTAAATCCAGAATTTAAAAGAAAGAAGAAATCCTACTAAAACTAGGGAATTTGCTAAAAATAGAAATCGATAAAACTGCCTAAAAAGGAAAGTTTTCACTAAAACTGAATTTTAAAGCCAAACGAAAAGAAATTTGTCGATTTGACGACCAGTTATGGAGAGATCGAAGATCTCCGATGATTAATGACGGGCTCGTCGACCCGGTCGTTTTGACTGATCGCACGCTCCGATCGGACACCCGGATCAAAAGTTATGGCCATCCAACGGTTAGGGTCGTCCGGATTTTGTCCTGCATCATATATATATATATATATATATATATATATATATATATATATATATATATTTCAGGTTTTATACTAAACAATTAAAATACCCTTCAATTTTGTTAAAACTTTACTCAATATGATTTCGTGTGAGCTAAAATTGTTTCTCGACAACTAAGGTGGGATTATCTTTCGCATATCCGTTTAAAAAGTAAATCAAATCATGCTTACTAACTAATTAATAATAGTAAGTAACATTTTCAATCTATCATGTTAAGGATAAAAAATTGCGCACATAGCCACGTGGTCATGTATATTGCACATCCAATCAATCGACAGATGTCTACCGATTGATTCATCTAATCCATCGGTAGTGTTCTACCGATGCATTAGATCAACAAATCGATAGTGTTCTGCCGATTCGATGATTGATAGGTTCAATCGGTAGATGTCTATCGATTGGTTGATCTAACCTATCGATAATGTCCTATCGATAATGTTCTATCGATGAATTAGGTGAATTAATCTGTTGATATCTATCGATCATCGTACATGTCCTAATCCATGTACCCAAATCAGCGTCCTTGTGTTAAGCAATATTAGAATCATCCAGCTCAAAAGCCAAAGGAAACGAACGCTAAATTAAGGTTATCCTAGGCCTACCAAAGATGTGTCAGCATCGTACTAGTCGAGTTGGAACTCATTCTGTTCGGCACCCGCAGCGGATCCGATCGTCTTCTTTTGGCCCCCCAATGATGAGACCGCGGTGATCCAGCCAGGCAAATATCGAGGATCTCCTGGGGTGGCCAATGCGGTGGGGGCCCACCAGACCCACTCATGGCGTGCGAGACGGGTCGTGCACGAGACCGTCCGACGCTTTTGCCCCATATGGGGTTATTCGCCACATCTCGTCCGGCTAATACACGCCCATTTATAGCATAGTCTCGGTGTCCATACCTAACGCCATCATTGAGATTTGAAACCATCAGCAGTATGGCGTTGTATAGCAAACATCAGAATCTTGGGAGCCATCCTTTGTCTGAATCACGAGGTACGATTCAGAGATCCGAGGGCTAATGATGGGGGCACTGAGAGGTGACGTGGATCCGCAGTGTAATGATGGCATCACAGCTGTATGACACGTGGCCATCATGATCACCGAGTTTTTCTTGCTAAATTTAGTAAGGCTAGGATTTTTATTATTATTATAAATTGAGCCCTAAGTTTAGATTACAATAGACTATGTAATAACTCCTAGCTATCCTCTCGAATCTGACGCGTCTTAAAATGTGTCGTTAAGTATATAAAAAACGATCAAAACAAATTACCGGACTATTAATTAACTACAACGTAGTTAGTGGAAGTATGGGTCGAGTCCTCGAGGAATTGGATGGTCGAATTAGTAAATGTAATATAATTTTTACAATAATTGGAAACAATATGGTTGATTCTTTGGTTATTCTAACTAAAGTACTCTAAAAGCAATTAAGACTAAGATTTATCGAGATAGAAATCCTAGGGAATTCCAATCCGAGTTAAGGTCTAAGTATTTTCTCTGTGAATCAAGATGAATGACACTCAAGGATATAGTCTAAATTGGAGATCGATGAGCATAGGATTAGTATCGCTCGCCGCTAATGAGATGTCGGGTTAGGATTATCTCATCGACGAATTACAAGGTTAAGATCCATGATCAAGGCTTTAATTCGATCATAGCTCAACAATCGCCGGGTTAAGGTCATATTGTTGGCAATTAACCAAGGCATTGTATGAATAATGTATTGGGTTGAGATGGGTTTAATATCTCACTCCAACCCATCATCAAAGACATGAATTGTAAATAGAATAATGATGACTTGGGGTGGTTCTAGCACCTCAAGATCCTATCCTAAGAACAAGGATCCCTCCAAGATAGATGGTCATGGTTCTAGCATGACCTAGTCTTTGAGGAATTAAGTCAGCTACCTATCATGTCTATAATATCTATACAATCACATACAAGAAGAGGTAATCAAACCATTCAACAATGGATTTCATTAAAGAAATATGGAATTAAATGTGAATTAAATGTGAATTCATACAAAAACCATCTCAAAGAGTCATTACATTAAGAAACAAAAGAGAAATCTAAGAAATAAACCCTAAGACATCAAGGAATTCCCAAGGAGAAGGAGTTTAGCTACTCATCTTAGGTGGAAGATCCATGGAAGAGGAGGCTTGACTCATCTTCTCCATCAAAATCCACCCTTGGAGCCCTAAATCCTTAAGAATTAGAGGAGAAATCCCAAGAGCTAAAGAAGGGGAGAAGGCTGAAGAAGAGCTGGAGAAGGGAGGGAAAAAGATCCCAAAATAAGAGCCAAAACCCCCTATTTATAGGCCTTAGGTCGTGGACCATCAGATTAGATCTTAACCGTCCGTTTTTACCCGCCAACCGGTCTTGCATCGATCCAAAATAGGTTTGGATCGATCCAAGATGTAAATAATTGAGTTTCTAACGGCTTGGATCGATCCACTGTGAGTTTTTATCGATCCAATGTGTAACAGAGAGTCATGGCTCTCTAGAAGGGGTTTTGGATCGATCCAGACTAGGTTGGATCGATCCGAAATAGTTCTGGATCGATACATAATTTTGGGATCGATACAAATATTCTGGATCGATCCGAACTGGGTCTGAATCAATCCGAATATGATAGATTTTGTGCAATTTATGTCATTTAAGTCTAGAATCGATGCAACTCTCTTTATAAGCTCTTGTACCTAAAATCATATGAAAAGATATTAAAAATGCATTGCTTGAGAGCTAATAAATCCCAGTTGAATGGGCGAATTATGCATATTTTGTGACTTATCAGAGTCCAAGAGAAATAGGACTTGGAGTGGCGACAAAAACGAATGGCATTATCGGTTCGACCATTACAATCCCTATGGATATACAAAAACAAAGTCGAAACGAACCGTAAAGCAGTTGACTAAGCTTCCTTAGCCAAGTTCTCCAACTCTCGCGGCCACAATCTTGCCCCTAATAAGATCTGAATCGCTTCCATAGAGTCTGATTCAATAGCAACTGCCTCATTGCCATGTAGAACAGAGGTATAGCCAAATGACCCTTCCTTCTGTCCAATCCGGAATCCTCTCATCTGTCAGACCCACAATTCCAATCACCGTTAAGTGCAAAAATCACGCCCTTCGTTCACCCTAGTTCCCGGTAGCTGGTCATTGTCGAAAAAATTCATTCACCATCCTTCTAATCCCGCATGCCAAAGCAAAGGCACTAACTCCTTCATCAAAGAAAATAAGGCTATTCCTATCCTTCCATGCAACCTATGCTCCAACCGCTAAGAAAGCCTTCAACCGTTTAGCATCACCTCCCCCACTAGAACTCACCATATATATATATATATATATATATATATACCGCTAAGAAAGCCTTCAACCGTTTAGCATCACCTCCCCCACTAGAACTCACCATATATATATATATATATATATATATATATATATATATATATAACCCACCAAGTTTTCAGGTTCCCATCTTGGTAGCGACAAATCCTCCTTCTCCGCCACTACCCTGAAAGCCTCTCGAACAAATCGACAACCAAAGATGGCATGTTCAATAGTTTCAGCCGTCTCCCCACATCTCGGACAATTCCTATCCGAAGATAGACAGATTCTCCACAAGAAATCACGAATAAGAAGCTTTCCTCTTAGTATCCTCCAGACAAAGTGTTGAATCCTTAGCCCAACCTGCAACCTCCAGATGTTAGACCAACATTCAACATTCACCAATGCTATGCTTCCATATTTTTCATGGATGATAAACAAATATACTGAAGCAGAAGAAATCTTCCCAACACTATTAAAAGCCCAACAAGCCCCATCTCCTCCTCCGTTCAACTGAATTGAGAGTATGCAATTTGCTAACAGTGGATGACGACAAACCTTCATTACCTTTTCAATATTCCACCCATCTCCTTCTGTGAGCTCTCCAACTAGTAAATCATCCAATCCAGCCTCCACTGAAGAAAAAGGACCCCTAGAAATCACTAATACTGGCTCTCGTAAGCAAATAACACTCACACACTAAGTATCATCAATTGAATAACACTAGCAGCTTATAAACTATCTCACAGACATAACGTTGAACACATGAGGGGCTGATCGGGTGTGTGGTGTGATTGCCTAGTTGTAGCAGTGAAGTAAGAAAACAACAGTATTCTATCACACATACAGGAAGATTTTAATGTGGAAAAAACCCAACCAGGAAAAAAACCACGGGTCCTCTATCGGAGACCACCCAAACCTTGCACTACTGATAGAAGAGGTACATATACATAGACAACTTGTTTGCCATTTTAAATTGCTCTACTGTACTTATCTTTGATGATTCAACACCCCATCCTCATGATGCTATCAGGTGCTTCTCTCCCACGCTTGGTTGAGGAAAGCTTGAAGAATCCTGTCTTCAGCAACTCATCTGGTTCCTTGGAATCCACCAAGGATGAAGGAATCCTCCTTCACTTCAGCTTGAAGAATCTTTATTTTCTCTTTTTCAGGAGTTCGTCACGCTCTCAGCTTCTCTTCTCCTCTTATAAATCCCCAAAAGCCTTTTCTCCCACTTGACCGGCTGGTCTCTTTCTTCAGCTCTAAGCAAAAGCTTTGCTGCCAGGCTTTTTTACCTTGAGCAGACAACTTAGACAAAAGCAGTTACTCAGCTATTGAGTAAGCTGCTAGACCACCAAGCCATTTTGAAGCATCTGTCACACATGGGCAGCTGGTCTTGATATATAACCCAAGCCGCATTGTAGATAGTTGCTCAGCTTTCTTCTCAGCTTTCTCTTTTCGTCGAGTGTTGACTTATGGGTTTTAAAGACACAAAAGCATTCTTCTTTGAAGACTCCAGCTGTCTACGTTTTCGTGCATAGTATGAATCTACCAGTCAAACATAGTTGCAACTTCTTTTAATGTCTGCACCATATATACTGTTGGTTCTCCAGTTGCCTCATTCCACCTTGAGGTATTTCTGCAATCTTGACTGCTAGACATCTATCTGCTTCATTTTGGCTATTGCTATTACAATAAAGGTGTCCTAGTTACACACTAATGCACTAATCAAATTTTGATCACAAATCGTCAATTACATAACTTACATCCACATTTAAGAAAGTCGGCCACCTATATATCGCATTCTCCGAACACCACACATCACGAGTTAAGCTAACTTTACTTTGTATACCCACTTCCCAAACTAATCCCTCCCTCAACTCATCCGCAGCTGAACATATATGCCTCTAATGAGAGGAATGAGCACTCGATCCCCTTACCATCGATTAAACTCCTTGCCATTGATACTTTGCTTTGGCTAAGTCCTTCCACACGTTCTCATCATTGTCAAGGAATTGTGCCATCATTTTCATCTTCAAAGATTTATGCCATACAACAAGGTCCTTAACCCCCAGCCCCCGGCCTCCTTTCGGAGACAAGCATCCTTCCAAGCCACCACACCGAAGCTAGATTTCTTTCCCCTCCAGAAAAAATCATGGCATATACGTTCCATTCTTTCAATGACCGATACCGAGAGATGTATAGTAGTTATCACAAACCCCAACATTGTTTGAAGAACATACTTCTAAAGCACTAAATGCCCCGAATCCGATATCAATCTTGATTGCTAAGATAACACCCTATTGATCATCTTGTCAAACACCTCCGAAAAATCCTCAGCTTTCACTCTGCCGATACCAATAGGAGTCTCTAGATACGTCCATCCTTCGATAGCCTCCGAAAGACCAAGCATATGACAAATAGTAGCCTTCCTCTCTTCTCCAATGGTTGGCGAGAACCTTATACTTGATTTCACATTATTCATCTCCTAACCAGCAAGGTCCTTGTAGCTTAAAAGCAACCTCTTGATCTTCCTTGCCTCTGTGCATCTTGCCTTCGTAAACACCAAGCAATCATGTGCATACAATAAATGTGAAAGAAAATAGTTTGAACCTCTAAATCGAAGACCTTCAATGCCAAATATTGGATCCTTGAGAAGCCTTGAGAGCACCTTTTGTACAACTAGGAAAAGGTAGGGGGGGTTGGTGATAAACCCCTTTAGGCGATAGCAACCACTTACAGTAAAAAGAAAAAGAAAATAATAACACAAATAGAGACACAAGATTTACGTGGTTTGGCAAGAATGCCTACGTCCAAGATTTATGTAGAACATGGGTTACAAATCTCTCAATCTCACAGCTGCTTCAATATGTCTTATCCTTAATCTCTCAGTCTCACAAGTCGACCCCCTTACGACTATGTGTAGTGTGTCATAGTCGAGCCGGCGACAGAATCCAAAGCACCCAATGCACAACAGGGGGAGAGAGGGTCCCTCCACCTAATACCACAATGAACATCAATCCTTCCATGCAACTTCCCATTAACGATTAAAGAGAACCGAGCATCCTCCACACGTGCCATGACACATTAGCACACCTCTAAGAAACCCCCATTTCACCCCGTCGTACGCGGCTTGAACGCTAGGATTGGTATGCTATTATCATGTTCTTGGCAGAGATGGGACCAAATTAAGATACTACTATAAAATAAAATAAAAAAAAATTCAAAGTTAGTCTAAATTTGAAGAATTTGATGAAAAATATGACATCAATTTTAGGAAGAAGAATTTTGACGTTAATCCTATCATGAAATGTTAGGACCCATAGAATTAATCTTAAAGCATGTATAGATGAAGGTTTTTTTTTTCCCCTGGTCACTGGTCAGCTACATCCAGCGATATATACAACATTATCGAGTGCGGTACGTATATGGACTTTGATGCCCGTTTTTTTTTTTTTTTTTTTTTTTTTTTTTGTGTCCGATACAAGATCATGAGATATTGCAAATTTGGTTGTATTGCATGACAACATAAAATAAAATAAAAAAACATATTAATTGTCTGATTTGCTGTCAGCATCACTCGTTGTAGCTGTTATTAGTTTTTTAATCTGAGAATTTAGAACACTGCCTTAATTAGGTATACTATTTTTAAACCAGAGATGGTCTGATGTAATATAAAACTAATTTGATGCTGCATTAGGTGATATTATTATTTTATTTTATTTCATGAGATACAATATATATTAGCCGATGCAATCCAAGTTACCGATGTAGTCAAACAAAGGGGGAATTAGATAGGCGCCCTTTTCGACTAACTTCAACCACTAAAATATGTGCCTGCAAATGCAGAATAATGTACACATTTACTAAAAGTCTTTCATAAGCAGCAGATTCAGCTAATTGAGTCTCTAAAGCTATATAAGAAGAGGAAGCTAATAAGTCTCCCAGAATTGAGAAATTATCATTGGGGTTGTGACCACCTAGAGTTTCATATGTACTATGATACAAACTTGCAATTATATATCCACCTAAACCCAACCTAACTTAGCTCCCGTTTGGTTACCGGTAAGTTTTTTAGAGTTAAAAAAAAAGATAAGGTCAGACGGGGTTAAAAAAAAAAAATGAGATTAAAAAATATGGATAAGAAAAAATAAAAAGGAATGGGATAGGTGAAATAATGATGTATCCATAATTATTAATTTAATATTTAAATAAAAAATTAAGATAAAAAGGATAAAATAAGGTTATCATCCCTCAATCAAACGAGGGCTTAAAGGACCTCAATATACAACTGTGAGACACATTGGACTTTTCAAATGATCTATGGCAAGACTGAGTGAGTGAGTGAGGACTATTCTTTAAAAAAACGTCGCACATCGTACGTACTAAATCACAACTGCAACCGCGTCATGGGTTGCAAACATATCGGGGGACCAAATTAGTGTCCACCATTTGCCTGTGATCACTACTTCAAGTATCATTAATTGGCCCTACTCCAAATCCCCATCATTGGGCTTAATTGACAATTGGAATAGTGGATACATAAATCCTTATATACCGAAATTATTAATTATGCTAATTATTAGGAAATAATTTTGTGTTATGAGATGTCTCAATTTTTTTGGGACGATTTTATAATTGGTGTGATATTTGTTAATCAACTGGATAAAATGATGTTGATTCGCATCTAAGCATCAACGTGTGTGTACATGTAATATATATACACATGCATCCTTCAGCCTTAAAACTAAATAGGCAATAATTAGATGTTTAACAATATTATTTTACGCGATGATAATTATCATCTTTATACGAGGCTATGATTATAAACGAAACTTTTGTTGTCCTACATGACGAGAGAATATCCTAGGCGAAACCTATGTGGGGTTGGGTGATTATTGAGGTGGGGTTGGTGAGAGGGGGTTATTAGGTGATTATTGAAAGGGTTTAGTGGGAGGGGGTTATTGGATGGTTATTGGGATGGGATTGGTGATTACCCAGCCATGTGACAAGGGGCACAACTAGTCAATAGATATCAGCAATAGCCATAACGTTGTCCGCTATGATTGCTTCTATTTTTTTGTCATCTAAGTGAAAGATTTCGTTGTCATTATATACATGCCTTGAATTATTTATTATTATTATTATTATTATTATTATTATTATTATTATTATTATTATTATTATTATTATTATTATTATTATTATTATTATGAATTCAATTGTACCTATACGGCGATATATATTAGCTTGGTGGTCAAAAGTTAAGACACGATCGATGCAATTGGAATAATTGCGAGTATTGATTCCAATTAGTTGGAATGATCAATACTGTGTACAATCATGAAGGCTACACACACCCCCCTTATTAACGCCGTTGTTCTAGTTGCCTAAAAGGGAAAATAAAATTTTATCAAATATATGAAAGGTGTTGTCCTTCAATTACTATAGATAGGCTAAATTAAAGTAGGATAAAGCTTTCATTTATTAAATGTTCATCTTGTACTCTCTTAACAGGCCGGCTGAGTTTGTACGTATATATATGCCTCGATTAATTATATAATAAACTCAATCAAAGGCAGGCAAGATCCTTTTCCAGCTGGGAAGCATCGACCTATTAGTTTTTAATATGCTGTATAGTATTTGATTATTATTCTTTCTTTTTTCTATAGTGTTTGAAGCTTTAAGCCAACCTTTCGCTTAAAAAGGATTCAAAGGCTTCTGATTGCTGTTATTCTTTTGGACCTTAATGAGTATATATATAAGCAAAGGGCATCACATCTTTCTTGGAATGTTCACTGCAGTCTCATCTTTCTTGTGAATTTCTCATCGACTATATATAACTATACTTGATCTCTAAATATCATGGCTATAATTATTTTTTTGATACCCTGAGGTAAAAAACCTACTTCATTAATTACTGTTGCTTGGAAGTGTGGGATTTATCAATTGAGAAGATGGTCGTAGAGCGTGATCCATGGAGTAACTATTAATTAATATGGTTGGTTCACTTGGGGAAGATGAATGTTAAAGTTGGAGGTAATAATTAGCTAGGATCGGATCCAAAGCTCACATATAAAATGTTATTTTACTTCCGGTCAAACAATTGTATGCGAATTAGGGGATTCTAATAGCTGAAGTAGTTGCATATATAGCACCTAAGACTATTCAAATTCGAATGTATGTATGTATATATAATTATATTAACCCATGCAATCTTTCCAATCACTTAGGCTCCGCTTGGTATGGGATTAAGATAACCCGGGTTAAGGGGGTTAAGGAATTTTGAGGTTAGAAAAGTGGGGTTAAGGAGTGGGGATAAATTTATTCACATTTTGGTGTTTGGGGATAAGGGGGTTAAGTAGTGGGGATAAGGGGGGTTAAGGGTAGAATTTGTAGCTAATACCAAAAATGCCCTTATATATAATGGCACGCCGAGAAGTGGCAAATAATATTAATCAAATCATACTGTAATAAAATATTAATATAAGTGGGTCCATGTGCCACGTGTCACCTCGTGATTGGTCCATGTCATCCAAAATAGTATTATTTTAATATTAATAATATCATACTGTAATAAAATATTATTATAAGTGGGTCCATGTGCCACGTGTCACCTCGTGATTGGTCCATGTCATCCAAAATAGTATTATTTTAATATTAATAATATCATACTGTAATAAAAAATTATTATAAATTGGTCCATGTGCCACGTGTCACCTCGTGATTGGTCCCTGTCATCCAAAATAATATTATTTTAATATTAATAATATCATACTGTAATAAAATATTATTATAAGTGGGTCCCACATGCCACGTGTCATGTCATGATTGATTCACGTCATCCAAAATGGCATTATTTTAATAATAATAATATCATACTGTAGTAAAATATTAACATAAGTGGGTCCCACGTGCCACGTGCCACGTGTCACATCGTGATTGGTCCATGTCATCCAAGATAGTATTATTTTAATATTACTAATATCATACTGTAATAAAATATTAATATAAGTGGGTCCCACGTGCCACATGTCACGTCGTGATTGATCCACGTCATCTAAAATAGTATTATTTTAATAATAATAATATCATACTATAATAAAAATATTAATATAAGTGGGTCACACAAGCCACGTGTCACATCGTGATTGGGCCACGTCATCCAAAATAATATTATTTTAATATTACTAATATCGTACTGTAATAAAATATTAATATAAATGTGTCCCCACATGCCACGTATCACCTCGTGATTGGTCCACATTAATTTAATAATTTAACCATATCTCCACTTCAAGCACTAACCAAACACCAAAACTTAGAAAATCCCAGAAAGTCACTCCCCAGAAAATCACTCCAGTGAAGTCACTCCCCAAAAAATCACTCCACTTCAGCTCACTTCTCAGCAACCAAACATGCCCATATTAGAACAATATCATTTGAGGGTAATATAGTCATTTAGGTCATGGTGCTTAACCCAGGATAAATTTATCCCCGATTAACCCCATTACCTAACCCCATTCTTATTTGGGGATAAATGGGGGGTTAAGGGGGGTTAACCCCACACCAAACAGAGGCTTAAGTTCTTGGGACAATAGTGAAGATAGCATGCATGCATGGTATCGCAGTAAGGTCGTGAGTTATCCCTGAAATATATGAGGGTTCATGTTCATTAATTAAGCTGCAAAGATGTGTTAGACTATAATATATAAACTCACATATTCCTATATTAATATATATCAGCTTAGAGTATAAATATATAAAACCATATCTTTCTATGATCAGCTTAAGCTTATTTCGAGCTGGATATATGCATGGGAGGTGGAGGTAACAAATTGTCATGGCCACAAGAAGTTCAAAGTCACTAGCTCCCTCCCTTCCTCCCTCCAAACTTGATTATATATATATTGATCTACAATATATATTATTGCGTTTCATATATATGTCCTCTAGCTGAACTCTGCTAAGAATTATAAGCTTTAAATTTAGGACTGAAACCCACAACTGGGCACCCCCCACAGTAGTCATAACTCCTGCTCCACAGACACCAAAAACAATTAAGGTCATGCATGCATGCATGATCAGCAACAGCGAATAGTACACCTAGAAAGACCCAACAACAACAACAACGAGCTCATGAATCATCAAACTCAGACCCAGCAAGATTTATTAGAGAAAACAGTGGACCCAAACCAAATAGTGAAAAGAACAACATACTGATGATCTATCTCCCCACCCATCCATTAATCCATATATCCATCCATGCATGCATATATGCTGCATTTCCAGCTGCTTCCCTCCTCCCAAGAAGCCAGGCCAGCCAGCAACACCATGTGGGTTGATGTGAGCTAAGAATGTCCAAAAGCATGGAATCTCCAGTAGTCCAGTGCATGACAAAGTCCTCCTCCTCCTCCTCCTCCTCCTCCTCGAACTCCGTACTCATCATATCCACAATATTACAGGAAGACAGACCACTCAGCAAGAAAAGATATATCTCTAGCTCCGACACCACAATCATAAGCTCCGACGAAGTCCTCCTGGGAAGCCCATGCATTGCATGTCCCCCAGAGCTCATATATATATATATATATATATATATATATATATATATATATATATATATATATATATATATACTAACACACTAGCTAGTATATATATATACTCATATAGGTATGATCAGAGAGAGAGAGAGAGATTTCATGAAGGAGAGGGTGACGTAATCACGTTGGGCAGTGGACTCACTCACTGCATGTGTATGGGCGTGGGGGCACGTGAAGAGGGCTGCCGTGGCACGTTCTCCACATGGTGGGCCGGCTTTCCTAGGGTTCTCTGCATCCAATGTTGTTGTATGTTTCAATGGATCGGATCAGGACTCAGGAGGGGAAGAGATGATGATGGCTGGCCTGCAGGTCTCATCTCTAGTTCTTTCATGGGATGAGATAAGGCTCTCTTTCATAGGCCCTCCTCCATCTCCTTTCCTTCATGGCTTCTTCTTCTTTCTTCTTCTTCTTCTTCTCTTAAAGTCACTATATATCTATATGGTTCAGAGATCTCTCTTTTAAAATGGATAAGTAAGTACTGCATGTTATAATTAAATGGATCATGCAGTGCATGCATGCATGTGATCGACCCATTTGAACTGATAGAAGATTGACTGGATCATATATGGCTACATATATAACAGGACAAATGGGCCGGTGGTGCATCAAGTCAAGCTGCATGATGTCACGAGAGAAAGAGAGGTCCCCCTTTCAGTCCATTCTCCACACTGGATGCCCTTTCTGATCTGCTAGCTGTTGCTGTAGTGCCACTGCGCGCAGGAGCATATATAGCAGCATGCATGCAGCCGGGTCTATCCAATGGCAGTGTTTCAAACCTAGTAAAAAGTTGGGAGAGTCAGAAGGGAATTAATTGTACATTTACCATTAATATTAGTAGCTAGCTAAACCAAGGGACCGGACCCCGAGCACTGTCCCTAAACAGTGTTGCAGAAGTAGTGATATATATGGATGGGCGGGCAGATCCTAATTTGATGCGTGTGGAGAACCCAACCAGTTTAGACTTTAGAGTAAAACATGCATGGGATTACGCTCCCAGCATGGATATTATTAATATGGCTATTAAAGATATCATCTTTCAAGGTTTCAAAAGTATTGATTGCATATAAGCTTTAATTAACTTGTATTATATAGGTTCAAAAGATAAAAAGGTGAGAAGATCTTGAATAAAAGGAATTCACACCGTATATATCCTACTGCAATTAGTTAATTATAAAAGGACAAAATTAATGTCAGTACGTATATACACGGGAACAGAAATGATTTGTGCACATGCCACTGCATTTCACATGTATATGAATCGGTAGCATTCATATACATACCTATCGGTAGTAGGTTACCGATATCTACTACCGATATGTATGTATCGGTATACATATTGGTAGTGGGATACCGATAGGCATGTACAACCTATCGATAGGCCACTACCGATAGCCCTGTATATGAATCGACAACGAACCTATCGGTAGTGGGGTATTGATAGATTATACATGCCTATCGGTAGACCACTACCGATAGACATGTCTATGAATCAGTAGCATAGCTATCGATTCAATAATGTGAAGTGCACATGTCACGTGACATGTGCAGAAATCAGGGCTCATATGCGAAAGGAAGGTATGTATTGCTGCATTTACTTTTGTTAGATCTAAAGTTTTTTGGGTTTTGTGGAATTACTTTAAAGCTAAACCCAAAGTTATACTTTTGTCCAGACTTCAATGAGGACCATGTGATCGATCTTCAATACTCCTGTTGTACTGGTCCTTGTCCAATTGGGGAAACCTTCTATATATGACTCTCACTTAAAGAACCATTGGCCAGAAAAATAGAGCTATGTGGAAAAGTTTACGTACTGAGACAAAGTCTTCTACTGTATTCCTGTGGATAGACAATAATAAGCCCCCACCCCCACCCCCACCCCTGGCTATTGCTAGGTGTTAACCATCTACCTGTCCTAGCTCTTTTTGAGCTGCCTTATTAGATTAGCACAAAAGGAAAGCATTTAAGCATGTCCATATTTTTCAGCTTCCTTCACCCGGGTTTAGCATATTCCAGCTTCATGACTGAGATCTATATATCAACCACAAAATCAGTAGTCAGGGATGCCACCAAGGCAAGGCATCTCCAGTGATAACAGGAGGATAAATATTAAAATATAAAATTTCTGATGTCTACACAAGTGGCACTCTACTATGATGAGTGATGACATGGGGCATCGGTTGCCCAAGCTCGCTAAAATCTTACATTTTGAACACACATGAGATTGGGAGAGAACCCACAAAGCAAGAAACTGAGCTAAATACTGCTTTATTATCTCCAATGGCCACAGCAATGGGCCAAAAGCTGTTCTCAAAGAATACATGTATATAACAATTGGAACTGCAGGTCGTTGTATACAAGAACTTCTGCATCAGATTTGATAAGACTGCAACTAAACCGTCCCCAAAATTTTCAATCTCTGAAACATGATGCTTTCCAAGAGAATGAACTCTCTGAAGTATCTGATCTGCAGGTTCTGAAGCCAAGAAGGTTTGATATAAAGACTCCTACAGCAAATCCAAAAGCGGAGCTTGTTCTTTTGATCCTTTGGCAGCATTGTTGGACCGTGATGACTGCGAGAGGCCAGCACGCCCTTGATTTCTACCCCGTCCTCTGCCAATAGCAGTTGCTGAAGACGGGGTTATTCCTCTTCCAATGACACTTGCAGGAGGCGGCGCAATTCTAGGTGTCAGCTGTGCAGTGTTAGCTGAGCCAAATATTGAGCCTAGGTCTGGGGTTCTTTTAGCAGTATTTTGACTAGAATTGCCAATGCTTGTATTGGATAATCCTGTAGCCAAGGCTGTGGTTGAATTCCCTAATACCGATGTTGAGTTGCCTAGACTTGGTCCAATAGAATGCATATGAAAGCCTCCACTGGAATTTCCTGCCGAGATTCCTTGATAAGGTGTTGGTGATCCAATAGAACTATTGTTGCTTACAAATCCAATGCTGCCTGTGTTTGATCCTGCCGTTACATGACTTCCACTGAGCCTTGTTGCAGCTCCTGTAGAGATACTTTGTTTGGGTGGCCAGTTTGCAAAAGGGTCAATATCATCAAAAGTGCCATCAGAGGCTGCTCCCAAATTCTGATTCTGATTCTGTTTCTCACTGACGCCAAATTGGAGGCCTAACCCAGTGGAATGATTCACTGGAGGAGGCCACTCAATATCAACTGGGGCACATGAAGATGTTGGCTCACTAGGTATGGAGGTCGAAGATTGCATAGGCAAAGGAACAGGAGTGGCATGCAGAATTTGCATTGGTCGGTTTAGCTGTAAGTTAGAATCCACTGGATGGTAAGAGGAGGCACCTCCTTTTGTTGTTGGACCCCAGTCTTCATCCCATGTTGAACTGCTCTTTGCTGAGGTTGGCTTAGCTACTCTCTGCAAAGGTTCAGAATGAAGGCCATTGGTTAACGAAGTTGAGGTTCTGACTTCCGGATTGCCTGACTCAGTGACAGTCACACCACGTTTTTCCTCAATTTTCCTGTCAAAAATGATGAGCCAGTTGAAATCCCTAATGCACAGAGAGGAAAAGACTGGTATAGGAACAGTACCTTAGGATATCCTTTACAAAGAGCATGTACTTGGCAAATTGCTGAATGTTTAGCTGTTGGGCAGTGAGCAACGGAAACAATAGGGGAAGCACATGTTCTGCTGTAAATTCTATGCCATACTGATCATTGATGAAAAAAGACCAAGTTATTGTCCAACACATCAAGACTTAACTGATGCAAACTTAAAGAGTCCACATGAGATATGATGAAAATCAGCCATACAGAAGAAGCATATTACTAGGAGAAGCAATGGGATATCAAGAAGTCCATCTCTATCAGCACATTTTGTCAGAAAAAATAACTGTATATAATACCTGCTTATATATTGAATTTGCAACTCCAAGGGTACACATGAGAGTAGGTGCAGAGTGATCCACAGCAGTGCAACGTTGAAGTGTTTGCAAGATGTCCAGAACAGCATTTTTATCAAGCGATTGAACCAAATCTCCTAGACAACGCAGGGCATTCACACGAACCTAAATAATAGGTGAAAGAAAATATTAGATAGATACCATCATTTAATCGATTCGGGATGATTTATTAAGTAAACTATGTGAGAGAGGATGATAGGACTGTGGAAGCAAAATAGTATGATAGTTCAATCAAGAGCATCAGGCATTATCAGGAAAAGCAAAAGTACAAGAATGATAGGAAGAATTGCCTTTATTGGACAAACGAAAATCAATGTAAAGTTATTAGAAACTTTCAATAAGGATTAATCATTGTGCATTTGCCAATCCAACAACCAAGGATTCCAATGTAAATTCACAGTGGAAAGAGTTAGAAAAGTCATGCTTCAGTTACTAAAAGCTGATCCAATCGCATATAACGAGATTATCTATCCTTAAACTCATTATACATCATGAAATACTAACCAACATAAGTAAAATACATTCTACTCTAGTGGTCTTTCCGCTCTTTGGACAGCATAGGGGAAAATAATCGGAATGTAGTCACATGCCGATGGCACCTGTCATGCAAATTTTTCGCCAGCACGAAACCTAAAAAGGAGGCATTATACTCAGCAAGGACCTGCTGTGAGTATACATATCATGCTGGTATTGGCACTGTAATCCTTGTGAAGAAGTATACATTATTATCTAAATAAAAAATTTACAACAAGATACATTCAGGAGGAATACAAAACCTACATACCGCAGCAACCGTGGTCTTGAGAGCCAGCGCATGCACGCGAGGCAGAATGGCTTGTTTCACTAACTGCAGATAATTATTTGAAAGATGAGTATGTCAGTCCCACAGTTTCTTTTAGCTCAACTCGTAATAAAGAAAAGAGCCTGTCAGTATGCTATATGCATGATAGTGTTCTAAAACTATTTATGTGCAGACCAATCTTGCGTAACTAAGAGAAATTTCAGGACAAAGTGAATAACAGTCTCCCAAATTTTATACCACCCATAAATTTCAGGAGAAAGTGTAGATAGCCTTTGGGGCTTCAGTGCTAAGAAACCTTCAAGTGTTCTGAAGCTACCGCAAGAAAAATAGTCAAACTTTATTGCCATTAGATTAGTACCACTAGGAGCAATGGTGATCAACAAGCAGCATAGCCTTTTTTTTACAATGGCTCGTTCACCATGGTTGGCAAAAAGTTCCACAGAATCTACCAATTTAACAAGGAGTGCCTACTAATAAAAGAACTAAAGCTATGATAGGATAAATATTTCGAAGTAAGCAATCAAGTAGATAAAAACATAATGCCTTGGATCACTCAACAGTTTTAAACTTGATTTAGAAAATTCCCAATGTTGAAGAAACATCATCAAGTCAGAATACACTGATTTGTACACCGTAGATACACTTCCACGTGGATGTGGCAGTCACCTGCATGTCAAGTTGCCTTGCAAGAGCGACTGTTCTTTTCAAAACCTCTTCTTGTATCCGTGCATCAGTATCGTCATAAGCTCGCACAAGCAATGGAAGGACATGAGATATTAGGTGTTCTTGACTAGCCTGCAAGAACAAATGTCCAAAGAGGAAGCTATCAAGGGCATAAAATATATACTGAATCACAATATCTCCTGTATACAACAACATAAATGTAGTAAAAAATCATTCAAGTCACTTTTAAGACTCTTAAGTGCCAACTGAACCAAAATCTTCTGCAAAAAGACAGATAAAGCATTCATGCTAAGAGGAAGTGAGTCCTTCCTCACTTTCTTCACTATGAAAAGAATACTTGCTCCCACATTGAACCATACTACTACACTCTTTAAATGTTATTCCCCACCAATATAAACTCGCAATAAAATTTGCTGAAACTGTCATTTTACATCTTAGAAAATTCTAGTGAAACTTTCTTAAAATTAATGAAGCCGTTCAGTCAAAGCATGCAAAATATAATCAAAAGAGCCGCTAATCAGTATACCCGTATATTTGTGGCATCAGGAAGTCATTATTCCATTATTGGCCAGTCAAGATCCTATGTTTTTATCACAACTTTTTGTCATATCGGTTTGTCCACACCTTTGAATAGTGCTCCGCGTATACTTCAAGAAACAATAGTCGTATTTCAGGTTAGATAAAAAGCTTTCATTTTAATTTCTCATACCTTACTGTCAAATTCAAACACTTCTTCTGGATAAAGAAGTCAACATGAATGTATCACCTTTTAACTGATTAGTAACAAGCATTTATCAAACATAATAAATAAAGCACTGAGCCACTAGAGCTAAAGATTGATCTCAAATCAGATTTGTCAGGAATCATAAGCATCGTGAAGGAGCATTGACAAGCAATTAAAGCAGCAAAGGTACATCAAGGGAAGAAGCTTCACCTTGTTTATAATAAGATCCGCATGTTTCACAAGCAGCAGAAGTGTTTCACCTGATGCGGAACTCAAGACCGGAACAAGTGCAGGTAATGTTGAAAGCTCAAAATCATCTTTATCCTAAAAGAAAACAGCAAGTGAAGGCATCAAACAGACAATCTCTCTATAAGATGCTTTTATTCAAGGAACATACAGCTAAAACATCAAGCATAAATTACAACTTAAAAATACAAATGAACCTAACTAAAGATACACCAACAAAAATGAGCTCCATTTGAGATAAGCGTTTAGCGAACCAATTAGCATCGTTCATATATACTGATACAGAAGGATAAAACATCAAGCACAAATCAAAACTAAAAAATACAAAAGAACTTAAGTTAAAATGCACCTGCAAAAACGAGTTCGATTTGAGAATCATTTAGGGAACAAATTGGGATCTTTCATATATACTGAAACATGCGGATAAAACATCAAGCATAAATTACAGCTAAAAATACAAAAAAACTTAAGTTAAAATGCACCTACAAAAACAACTTCTATTTGAGATAATTGTTTAGCAAACCAATTGGCATCTTTCATACATACTGATTCAACCACGGTGGCATCTTGTTAAACTAAAGCTTCCCAAATGACCCTACAAACTTATATTTTCTAAGCTGAGGAAGATAAAGTACCTGAGACTCTGCGATCCTTATGACCATTGGCAGAATCATTGGCTGCATAACCATATTCCGAAGCTCCGCACAAAGTGGTGGAAGCACCTGCATGAAAACATACCATGTAAATATCTAAAACTAAGATAAGTGACAAGACAATCTACAACCCCATGTGAACCTATCCAGAGAAAACAGAACAAGAAAATATGGATATAATGTGAAGCAATAAATCATAAAAGAGAAACAGAAGGCAGGAGACCTTGGATTCCCAAGTCACTCACACTGCCAGGTAGCAAGACTACAGGTGGAACGCATTGAGCTCATATTCCGTCCAAAATGACCCAGCTTAACGCATGAACTGCATATATATTACTGGCCCAGGATACTTGGCTCTAAGTTGTGACTTTGCAGATGCTTTGCTCTATGTACAGCTTACATAAACAAGTTCCAATTGCTTAACAACTTTTTGTGCAAACCATTCAGTCATCAACAATTAGTCAAAAATACTAATGCCGCTACTGAACATCCTAAACTACCTTCAGTGGAATTTTAAGAATATATCCATGCAGGATCAGAGTGAAAGTTGCAAAAGAAACCAGCATGTAGTTGATGGAAAAATTCTACAACAAGAGAAGCAAGAAGCAAGTAGTAAAGAACCTCTTCCATCTGACAAGTACAGCCACATATGGAATCATATAGTCATGTATACAACCAATACTGGTAAGTAGAGGGCAAGAATGAGACTATTACATTCCAAATTCTCACAGGGATATGAAGAACCAAAGCCACAAACATACACCCAATATCACAATTAAAATTATTCAAGAACCAGAAAGAAGATGCAGCTCAAACCTTAAACCGCAATACACGAGAATCAAAATCTTTCCACATATCTGCTAATGCCTTTAGAAATTCAGTTTTCTGCATGTTATCCCTTTCCTACAAACAGAGAAATAATCTATTAGAAGTCGTGTTGATTTGTCTTTCCAGAAGACTCGATTTCAATAAGCTTCCACTTCTCTCACAGCACAAACCAGGAAGTATCACAGAAAACTTAAAGAGCATACAAGCATATGGTCCAGGAAACGAAGAGCGCGCAACCTGGTATCGTCCCGGAAGAACGAAGAACCTGCAAAGAAACAAAAAGTTTGTATAGTAGAAAACTAGAAACCATGCAAAGCCCCTAAAAATTTTGTTGATTTTCCCATATGCAACCCTTTTAGCTAGGAAAAGGTGGGGTCCCAGCTCCTATATACTGTTAGCACTAAAAGCAAAAGTACACAGAAATCACAGGTACTAATTAGTCACGATAGACAACAAAAACCTAGCTTTGAGACACAAATCAGTTAAGAAAATACCACAATGCATACAAGCAAAAGGTCCAAAGATCAAGAAGAAAATGAGGAAACTTTAGATCAACTAAATCAGCACCAGACAGCCAGATAAATCAAGTGGGAAAGGGATCGGAATAGAAGAGTTGAAACTGGAAGTAGGCAACACACAACACCAAAGAGAACAGCCACTATGTCTAAGTGAAAGCCCCTCAAGTTTGATTAAATCGTAAATCATAGGTTCAATTATAAGGACAAGCAAGGACAACTCCTGCAGGATTGTTAACTCAAATAAAATGAGGAGAACAAAAGTTTAATAAGAGACTTTCTGCCTTGACAAACTCTTCCCTGACTTAGAGAAAGACACAACAAACCAAACAAAGGACATGCAAGCTATCTCCTCAAGAAAACACACATATCTAAGAGGAAAACTCTACTCGGAGGAGACAACAGACACGTGTGCTTACTTCAGGCTCCCAAATATATCAAAAGTGGGGCATGCAGTGCCTAACATCATACAACAGCAATAGCAATTGTTTTAATACTTCAAGACATGTACAATTAACTAAAAATTAATCGATCAAAATTCACTTCCCAACAAACACCCAATCCTTCTGTATATAGTAGTTGTGTATGTCATGATTCGCATTGTTTCATAGACATATTGACATAATGGATGGTCCACCCTAGAAAATGGTACTCTCTTCCCTTCAAATCAACTTCATTAAGAACCTTAGCCATTTACTAGTACTCTCAAACAAGCACATCTATTGGCTCTAGACGTGTCAATATTGCTTCACAACATGATAAATCAATCGATGCAAGAAGATAAACAGCAATTTATGATGAAATGATTAAATATTGTTCTCTGAAGAAAAAAGAACATGAATCATGCTTACTGGTGAAATCCGAGGCACTTGGCCTAGAACTCTCATCCGTGGATAACATCCGTTGCAAGTCCATAGTCAAATCCATAGGAATAATCGAAAAAGCTTCACTTGACAGATATGTCAAACTGTTCATGTACTGTAACAACAATCGAGATGGTAAACCAATGAATGCAGACAGAAAACTACATAATCTCAAATGCGAAGTAAAATTCATCAAAAGGTTAGTATGACTTCCAATTTTTACTCAATTTCTTAACAAGTAAACCATATATATGAAGAAAAAAAGCCCAGTATATGTGCATTACAGACATGGCTGCAAGTAAAAGCACATAGAAAAATATTTGGCTGTAAATAATAACAGAGAAACACATACATCAAATGGGAAGAATTGTCACATATTATGGAGGACATGCAATGTGTTGAATTATCCAATGGCTAAATGTCATTCTATTGTAATTCAACAAACATGTCAACAAGAGCTCTCCACATTCTTCAATTGTCAAGGTTCTTCCAACCCAAAGAATCAAGTTATGGATAATCAAAAGTCCACAAATGAACAGTAAAAGGAAAATAAATCAATGTCACAGAAAAGAAAGGATAATCCTTGTAGCAATTAAGCCCACAGAGAAATTTTATGCACTGGAATACCAAAAGCAGAAGCAATGAGAGCAATACTTAAGAGATAAAGAATTGAGCAAAGGAACGAACCATCTTCACGTTGTTATGGCAATCCAAAAGTGGTTTACGAGCGATCAAATGGTAGGACAGACATCCAAAACTAAACATGTCAGATGAATATCCAGCTGAGCATGCTTGGTTCCGAACCAGTTCAGGGGCAGTATAATCTATAGATGGTTGGAGTGGTAAAACAGAATCCTCCATGTCATACTCCTGCCAATATAAATGCAACGGATAAATTGTTAATTAGAAACAAAACAGATTCCATCACCTAAGATTCAGATAAGGACATCATATAACACTAGTAACTTAGTAGATTTCAAATTCCTTTTCTATGTTTTCAAAGTCTGAGGCTTATAGAAAGCATGCCTCGGTGAGAAACCCAATGCTGAAATAAGTAGCCAACACATAGCAACACAAGACCATAAGAGATCAGTTCATGGTGACTATAACAATGTAAACAGGAATTCCTGATAAACACCAGCAAGCATGTAAATTTAATGCAAAAAATTAAGTAAAACAAATGGAGGCCGATTTATGCCCTGTGCACAGTTTTAAAGATTACCGGATAATGAAATGGTTGCATGGATGTCGGACCTCCAGAGTTCTGGTCTACAGAGACAGCAAAACCAAACCCACCAAGCTTCCAAGCTCCAGTTGAAGTTATAAAGACTGTCTGGAGCAGAAAAACATGATAAATATTGTTGTACAAAATGTGAAGCATACAGAAATGGACACTAATCCTCATAAGCAACTTAAACAACTGAACTCACGGTTTAGTCCAGCATATCAGAGTACAAGCTGCATTTGCTTGGAGAACAATAGAAATGAGAAAGTGAGGCCTGAAAATAGTGTGGAAATAGTATAAACCTTGACATGTTTGGGTTACTTGTCAAGAGAGTTGACAGGTTAATAGTATAAGGGTGGAGAAACCAAATGAGTAACGGGGATATTTCCCTTTGTCCACATTGAAATAAGAATTCCCCTGTAAAATTCTAATGCTCGATCTAAATTTATATTATGCCAATCTTACTACACGACTCTCTCCTTGTTTTTAACCACATCTTACTCCCTTACGCTAAACTGAACTTTAACACATCATTTTTGTGAGACATCACATCTGATGACCGTAAAATTTTGAGCTATACTAATTACAGTTATTGTACAGTTGAATCTTGTAACGTCATCGCCCTTTCCACACAATATTGTCCGCTTTTGGCTCATCCGCAAAGTAGATTTCGGGAACACTTCCCAAACGCTCCAAGACAAGCACGCTTAACCTGAAGCTTTCTGGCGGAATCATTGTCATCACGGCTTTAAAACGCATTGTGTTATAGAATGCGACTAACATACATATAAATATGTCCCCGATCCACACCTAGGCGATGTGGGATTGCTTACTCGGCCATCCAACTCAGTCAGATGCCCCCAAGGCGAATACCACCATCAAGATGTTGGATTCACACAATCCACTCCCGTGGGTATCAGAGCCGGTACCCAGCCGAAAATTGTGCCATCGAGGGTGCTAGGCCGCCTAAGGGGTGGATTGTGTGGATCCAACATTTTGACGATGGTATTCGCCTTCAGGGTACTGAGGTGCTAGGCCACCTAAGGGGTGGATTGTGTGGATCCAACATTTTGACGATGGTATTCGCCTTCAGGGCACTGAGTCGAATGACCGAATAAGCAATCCCACAATGTCTGGATGTGGATCGGGGACATATCTATATGTATATTAATTGCCTTTTATAACACAATGCATTTTAAAGTCGTGATGACAATGACTCCACCAGAAAACTCCAGGTTAAGCGTACTTGTCTTGTAGCAGGTCAGGGATAGGTGACCTACTGGGAAGTGCTCCCGGTTTTTAATCACATTAAAATTGCGTTCTACACCTTTTTCACAAAATCCAAACAAAAACTTATACGCACTAAATTGGGATGTAATATATTAGAAGAGCACCCCATTCATGAAAAGAGTTATCGAAACTATTCATGAAAAGAGTTATCGAAACTATTCATGAAAAGAGTTATCGAAACTGCTGAGTTTAGGCTTTGGTTTTACATTGCCAAGTGCAAGCCTCAGGAACACAAGATGATGAGATCATCAACTATGAATTCATCAATCACTTGCTTTATTATTGATCTATAACTATCTAAAAAAATAATGCATCTGCTCTCCATAATGCATCTGCTCTCCATAATGCATCTGCTCTCCCACATTCTTGCAAGATCATTACAGTTTGGAAACAAACGGCACTGTATTCAGAAAAATAGGTCAAAAACAAAGGGCAACAACCACCTATGAAAGCAGAAATGGTAAGTCATCATGAAATTTCTCATAATCAACGTCCAGCACTCATATAAGAATAGTGCACCTTCAATAGCAATACATAACACGGGCATAGGTGCAGAAAATATTGCCATGAAAAAAAGAGAACCAGAAATATAGGATAAGAATTACAACCTCAGGAGATATAGCTCGATGAATGAGATGAGCATTGCTATGGAGGAAATCTAATGATTCTGCAATCTGAAGCAAACCATGCTTTACCTCCAGCAATCCCATTTCCTGGCAACAGGTTTAAATAGTTTAAACCTAAAAAAATAGGAAAAGGATCGATGACTTTATAAAAAACGAAGAAAAGTCATTTCAGCTACATCGGATTTTATTCTAATCAAACATCTGGACTGCAGGAAAGGAAAAAGGAGAGAGTATTGCAATATACATAAACCAATTTCTGATGCAGGAGGCTAATGATACAAATCATCCAAAAAACATTTCTGGCAAGGACATGCACACACGAAGACGAGCAACTTATCTGTGGATGCCTTCTTCTTAGTAAAACAATGAAGTAGGAAAATATGAAGAATAAAAGATAACAGCAAGAGAAAGCATTAAACGAAATTTTAGTGGTTCTAAGAACTCGACCGTTATTATAAATCATCTGAACAAAGACAAATGCACTTGTGCACACCCTCAATGTGTCTAATAAACATCTTTAACAGACTGCCATTATAGTTTGGACAAGGGTTTCTGGGATGCAAATGGAAAAATCAAGAACGGAAAGAGAAGATCAAAGAGACTTTAATACAAGAAGTAAACAAAACAAATTCGCAACCTTTAAAGCCTAACACCAAGCATGGAACCTTAAAAGCCACTACAAATATTTCCTTTCTCAAACAGTAGGATCATCCCATGCAATGACCACCTTTGAGCAAACTTTCAGCCATTAAATTCCCGGAAAATAAAAGAAAAGTCCTTCCTTCCAATAAGCGAAGTAAAACCCTTGGATTTCTCCCAACGGAAAAAGGAAAGAATAAATGCCTAACTTCAAAAAAAAAGTATGCTAAGACCCAACACTTTCTTTATCTAGCAAGACCTCCTACCAACAACCCAACCATAAGAAATCCTATGCGATAATTTAGTCTCTCCCTATCACAAAAAGGTCAGAGAGAATTCAATTACACCCAAATTAATGCGAGCGCCCCTAAAATCCCAACCTTTACTATCACCCATCTACTACCAAATGCCAGATCCAGACCGGTAGATTGTTACTGAGATTCATATTAACAAAAGGTGACATTGGCTAGGCCACTTACCATCCCCTTGAGCTCCTTAGGAACCTTGGCAATATTATCTACGTCCCCAAGCGCGTTGGCCACGGAAGCGAACAGCGGCTCGGTCACCATGGCCATGGCATTCTTGTTCTCGTCGAGCGCCTGCACGACATGGACGACGCCGGGATGCCTTATTCTAAGGAGGCGGGCGGCGTCAGCACGAACGATCTCAAAGAAAGCGTCCTCAGTGGATTTGGAGAGCCCCGAACGGTTACGGGCTTCGGATATGCCGCGCTTGTCGAGGATCCAGACGCAAACATGCGAGTACTGCGTGGACGGGGCAGAGGATCTCGGGCGCGCGGCGTAGAGGCGCCAGGCGAGGGCGGGGCCGCCGGAGCCCACCTGGTCGAGGAGCTCGTAGTCCTGGAGGGGGCGGGGTCCGGTCACATCCTGGACGGTGGTGGTGACCGTCTTCTCGATCACGGCCGCCGTCTTGGCCAGGGCCTGGGTCAGGGTCTTCATGTTGAGCGACATCTCAGAGAGTAGGAGGGGGGGGGGGGGGGGGGGGGGGGCCTAATAGGGTTGGGAATTGGGGGGATTTTGGAGATCAATAAATCGAAAAGTTAGGGATTTGGGCGCCGAGGAGGAGGAGGTGGTGGCGGCGGTGCCGACATGGGGTGGTGCTTGGGGACGGGATCCGGTGGTGCGTCAACGCTGCGTGCCTCGCGGTGTCTCTGACGCTTTTCTTTGGTACCCGAGGTGGTCGGGCGTGGATGATGCTTCATGGCGGTTGTTGGTATTATTATTTTGGGATCTTTGCATTCAGGTGCCTGCACTTCTAAGAAGCACACTTTGCTATCGTCATGTTTGAAATTTGCAATTAAATACAATTAAGTTATAAACTAAGGGCATCTTTGGCAGCCTTGGATCGGGGGGTGTGCGGATCCTGTGAACGGGATTCACGTGTTTGGGTCGGCGTCGGATCCCGATCGGATCCTAGAAAATGGGATCCGCCCATCCCATTTTCCCGAGCGGACGCCGTTTTTGGAATCCGCGGGGCGGATTCCGGATCCGCCTCTTGGCCAAACAGACCCTTAAGTGAAATTTAGTTCTGACCCCGACTCTGTTATTATAATTTGATGCGAAACCGCTCGCGTGCGCCCACGTGAGTGGTTTTCCCCCATTTCCCATCACGAAAGGTAATTTTGCCCCCTATTTCCCCCTTCCCTCCCGCTGGTGGAGAAGAGCATGCTCAACTACGGTGGTGGCGGTCGTCGATGGCCATCCTCCTTCTCTACCCTCTCCCAGGCTCCGAGGTCAGCGAACACATCCACGAGTTCCTCGTCGGTGACTGGGCCGACGTGGCTCGGCTCTCTGTACTCCAACTCGGTCTCGTCAATGCCCTCCACATGAGGACCCTCCATGACAGCCTTGCCACCTCCGTCAATCGCGAGATCACAGCTCTCCGTGCATTATCCTCTTCGTCCTCAACACCGAGTACCTTCCGTTCAACGACCCCAATCTCATGAATCTCTACCGCAAGATTTATCGCGGCGAATCTAGTAACCAGGATCACCATCGATGGGATCCTCCGTGATCCCTAGTTTCAGCGCTAACTCGAGGAGAAGTTAGTAACGATGATGCAATTTTGAGAGGAGATCAAGGAGAAGATCGCACAGTTGGACGATGACACGTCGTCTTCTAAGGCCCCCCCTTGTTGCGCCTCGACCCGCGAAAGCCCAACCGGGCCGGGCGACGTCGTCTTCTAAGAGCATGCTCAACTACGGTGGTGGCGGTCGTCGATGGCCATCCTCCTTCTCTACCCTCTCCCAGGCTCCGAGGTCAGCGAACACATCCACGAGTTCCTCGTCGGTGACTGGGCCGACGTGGCTCGGCTCTCTGTACTCCAACTCGGTCTCGTCAATGCCCTCCACATGAGGACCCTCCATGACAGCCTTGCCACCTCCGTCAATCGCGAGATCACAGCTCTCCGTGCATTATCCTCTTCGTCCTCAACACCGAGTACCTTCCGTTCAACGACCCCAATCTCATGAATCTCTACCGCAAGATTTATCGCGGCGAATCTAGTAACCAGGATCACCATCGATGGGATCCTCCGTGATCCCTAGTTTCAGCGCTAACTCGAGGAGAAGTTAGTAACGATGATGCAATTTTGAGAGGAGATCAAGGAGAAGATCGCACAGTTGGACGATGACACGTCGTCTTCTAAGGCCCCCCCTTGTTGCGCCTCGACCCGCGAAAGCCCAACCGGGCCGGGCGACGCGAACCGGAACCTACAAAACGTGAAAAAGACGGCGATGGTTCCCTCTAACCTATTGGTCTCCCTAGCAATTCATCAAAAACCCCCAATTAAAAGACATTAATTTAACAACATCGAACCACAGATTTAAAACTCAAAGTGTTTAATATACATATCCTCGGAGAGGGGAAGATTCGAATACAACATCACTCCCGTAGGAGACTAACTAACCAAAGGTAAAAGCAGTAAATATCGCCACCTCTCAAAGTCCACCAGGCGCGGCCGCACCGCCGACCAACTGCCCTGTAGGGGCCACAGAGGAAGAACTGACGCCTGCACATGCAAAACGCAGCCCGGGTAGGAGTGAGCACTAAGCTCAGTAGGGATCTATACTACGACACACAGAAGGAAGAGGGAAACGCAACAGTGTCACCCTCAAGTAGAACCTGGGTGTATACAGGGGTCCCATAACCCCACCGCGTGTCCCTGAGTCTCACGATCATGGTCTTCCAGCGGGGCTGGTCACATGTCAGGTCACACTCAGTAGCAGGAAACAACACTGCTGACTCTCAACAGGACACTGAACACTGTTTGGTGGGAAGAGACACCACTGAGTAGGTAACTCCTCTACTCAAGAGTTGTAAGAACACCGGACACCGACTGCACCTCAGATCCGACTAGAGGCCGACACGACCTCTACAATCATCAAACAACAAGTGTACCAGTCCTCTAGGCCTATCATCAAGTTTGACTGGACACTACAATTCAAACCGGGTCCAAACCACCCAACCCCGGTCCTAGGGCTAAGTCCGAGCTTCCAGCCTCGGGATGGCGACCCACAGATCACCCATGCCCTAACCAATGCAACTAATGCACAAATCAACAATGTATGCTATGACATACACAAACAGGAAATAGGCATGCAACAGTATGTCAAGGATAGCATACAAGTCAACCGGATCACTGCAGCGATACTACCGACCGCTGTCAGCCGATCCGCAGTGGGTCCCGGCATTACGTCGGTATTGCGACCGTCAACCGCGGACTCCTGCACGGGAAGCAACCCCGAAAACGATGATGAACAGTAAATAATATAATATTATATTCCGAAATATAATATTATATTCCGAAATATAATATTAGATTCAAAACACCCAAAAGTTCTCTACTAGGGGCTATTTGATCCCGTCGATCCGACATCCAAACAACGTCGGATTCAAGATCCAACTTAGCCATCAGTAGGTGTACATACCAGGATCAACATATCCAAAATCCATAATCATCCAACGGTTGGATTAACGGAAAAACACTAATCAAACCGCTAATCAAACTAACTTACCAATTTAATTGCTACAACGCAGCCCTCCAGTAAACAATTCATAACAAATCGTAGGAAAATCTGAAAATTATGAAATCAGTTGGGTTTGAGAGTAGATTCAAAGATCTACAACTCTTATGTTCATCACAACCCAAGATCATGTACGTGCCGGCCGAAAAACTCGCCGCAAGCCGGCTGTTCTACAAGAACAGCAGAAAACCATAAATCCGAGATTAATCATGCATAAAACCTACTCAAATCTCAACCAAATATTATGAAACTTGAATCAGTAATTCTAATAAGCATGAGGAATCTAACAAGACAAAGATCAACAAGATCCAACGGCTAGATCTAAAGAGAGCCCAAAAACAACATCAGTAGGTATAAACCTACCGAACAGCGCTTCCTCGGCTGATTCCCCGCGAGTTGATCACCCACAAGGCTCCAAACCACTTCAGAGATCTTCCTCTCGTTGCCACGGATCCAACGAGCCTTAGAACACCCAAAATGATGGTCGGAGGAGGGAGAACGGGAGAGAAGAAGCTCGCCGGCGGAGAAGGAAAGAAAACAGAGCTTTCGGGAGAGAAAGAAAGAAGGAAGAAGAAAGGTGAAGGAGGAGGAGAAGAGGAAGAAAAGAAGGGAAAAGGGGAAGGGGGGAAAAGAGAAAGGAGGGGAGGGAAAGTCCTCCCCCTCTGACAGGAGAGAGTGACGGCCAACGGCGGCCGTCCTCGCGAAGCAGAAAAGCCACAGACGCGAGTCCGATCGATCGCTCCAAGGAGCGACCGATCGCTCGCGCCCCGGATCGATCCCAACACCAAGTCGGATCGATCCGAGCGGGTCACAACCCACCGACTCACTCACGAGTCCGATCGATCGCTCCAAGGAGCAATCGGTCGCTCAAGGGTCGTCATCTGCCCAAAGGCAAGCTTCCGCGCGCCCGAGCTGGGATCTTCCGATCCCGGGTCCACCTAGCCATTCTAAACAAACACTAACACAAACAAGGCCAGTGTGTGCACACGCGGGTGTGAAACAAACCAACAATGCGTAATTTACCAAATTTCCCTTGCGGTCTACAACGAGCCACAGGGGTAGAGGGACATGTCCTCACCCCCCGAAGACTCACCTCTCTCCCTCTCTACCTCCGGCGTCAGCTGATCCTCCATTCTCTCCTATCTCCGGCGTCTCCCTTGGTGCCATTTTTTCTTTCCCCCAGGTGACTCACCTCTGGCCGCCAGTAGTGCTCTCCCCCTCCTCTACGTGGCTATTTCGGCTGATGGTAGTCACGTGCGTGTCACGGGACCAGTTTATCATCATCACACCTAATGCCATTGGGGACTTCAACCACTTTGCATTGAATTGCAAATTCCAAACCTATTGATACCAAAGTGTAATTCTGGGAAAGTGCAAGCTACATGAATGCAAAAATCCCTATTTTTGAGAGAGAGACCCGATACCCCGATAAGAATCGGAGTCCCCTATTAGAGCCACTTTTACGGTTTCGGGTGTGATAATGATCTCCCAACCGATAACATGACCAACTCAATTTTAAATAAGATAAGGTAATTATCTGAGACTAAAACAAAGCTTGCAAGCTAAGAACTCGAATATATCAACCGTTGCTAAAGAGATCCAAAAGCTGAGAAGAATTCCACTTCAGAATTTTAGAAAATATTCCAAGAACTTGAAACTCTTGAAGAAATGAAACATAAAAATGTAACAATACTTGATTAGGATACTTGTTTAGCAAATTCATAGAGCAAACACATGAAACACATTCCCCTCAAAAGCATCCTGTAGAATGCTTCTTCGTATTCAAACTAATAACAACATTCGCATCCCGACGTCAACGTCTTTGATAAAAACAACCTCCTCATGGCTATTGACCTTGGCGGCACCCTTGCCTATGTAGAGAGGCGCCATTGCTGACAGTCACTTGATCCGTATATGTATATGTGTGAGCATTGTCCAGATGAGCAGCCTACATTACCAAGACCATTCAATTTACTACCAAACACCCAAACAACATTAATTCAGTAGGGGATAAACCGGAAGAACCTCTTTCTACTGATCACGGGGCTGGCCGGGGCTTTGATGTCGTCTTCCCATCGGAGGAGTTGGGAAGCACAAACGGCAGCGGCATTGGAGGCGGCGTGTCGCGCCCCGACCCGCGAAAGCCCAACCGGGCCGGGCGACGCGAACCGGAACCTAACTAAATGCGAAAATAATGGCGAGGGGTTCCCCCAACTTACTGATCTCATTAAACAGTTCATAAGCACCCCTGAATAATACAATAATTTCAAACCTCAACATAAATAATATAATAATCCAAAACCTCAAAGGGGTTACAACAGTTTATACATAATACTCCCGTAGGAGACTAACTATAACAAAAAATGTAGAGAAAGATCACCGATCCTCAAACCCCGCCAGACGCCGCCGCGCCACCAAACACCAGCCCGGTAGGGGCTACTGAAGAAGAGCTGGCGCCTGCACCTGCAAAATACAGCCCGAGTAGGAGTGAGCATAAAGCTCAGTAGAGTTCTACACTACGTCACACAAAAGGAAGGGGAACGCAAGAATGTCGCCCTCAAGTAAGACATGTGTGTATACAGAGGTCCCATAACCCCACCGCGTGTCCCTGAGGCCTACGAACATGGTCGCACTCAGTAGCAGGAAACAACACTGCTGGCCCACAAGCAGGGAACGACACTGCAGGCAGGAAATAGCACCGCTAAGTAGTCAACCTCTCTACTCAAGGGTCAACACAGTGGAACACGGGCTACACCTCAGCATCTGACTCAAGGCCGACACGACCTTTATAATCATCAAGCAACATGTGTACCAGTCATCTAAGCCTTTCATCAAGTTTAACTGGACACCACAATTCGAACCTGGACCAAGCTACCCAACCCCGGTCCTAGGGCTAAATCCGAGCTTCCAGCCTCGGGACGGCGATCCACAAATCACCCACGCCCTAACCATGCAACTAATGCACAACAGAGAATGCATGCTATGAACATACACAAGCAAGAGGAATAGGCATGCAACAGTATGACAATGCAGCATACAAGTCCAACCGGATCGCTGCAGCAGTACTACCAACCGCTGCCAGCCGATCCGCAGCGGGTCCCGGCATTACGACGGTACCACGATCGTCAACCGTAGACTCCTGCAATGGGAAGCAACCCCGAAAACTTCGATGAACAATAAAAATATAATATTATAATCCGAGCTTATAATATTATATTCAAAACACCAAATTCTCTACAAGCAGCTAGTTGACCCGTCGATCCGACGTCCAAACGACGTTGTATTCAAGATCCAACTTAGCCTCCAGTAGATCTATATTCCAGGATCAACATATCCAAAATTCATAAATATCCAACGGCTGGATTAACTGGAAAACACTAATCAAAACCGCTAATCAAAACTAACTTACCAATGCTTGCTGCAACGTAGCCCACCCGTGCGAAAACCATAACAAATCGTAGCAAAATCAGAAAATTATGAAATCAATTGGGTTTGAGAGTAGATTCAAAGATCTACAACTCTTATGCTCATCACAACCCAAGATCATATATGTACCGATCGGAAAATGCGCCGCAAGCCGGCTGTTCTTCAAGAGCAGCAAAAACCGGAAAATCCGAGATTAATCATGCATAAATCCTACTAAAAACTCAACCAAAGATCATGAAACTTAAACCGGAAATTATACTAAACAAGAGGAAGCTAACAACACAAAGAACTACAAGATCTACCGGCCCATTAAACACTCTCGTAGGTAGAAAAACCTACCGAACTGCGCTAATCCTCGGTTGATTCCCCGCTAATCAGTCACCAACAAGGTTCCAAACCACTTCAGGGATCTTCCTCTCGTCGCCACGGATCCAACGAGCTTTAGAACACCCAAAACGGTGGCCGGAGGAGGGAGAACGGAGGAGAAGAAGATGGGCCGCCGGAAGAAAACAGAGCAAGCAGAGCTTGTGGGAAGAAGAAAGAAAGAACGAAGAAGAAGAGAAGGAAGAAGAGAAGGAGAAGAGAAGGAGAAGGTCGGGGAAGGTCGGGGAAGGTGGGGAAAAAGGGAAGGAGAGGTCCTCTCCTCTGACAATGGAGGACGACGGCCACGACGGCCGTCTTCTCCAAGCACAACTGCCCAACTGCTCTGCTACAGTACCCGGATCGATCCAAGGCCAAAATGGATCGATCCAAGACCAAGAGGATCGATCCAAGCCAAGAGGGATCGATCCAAGACATCAACCCGATCAATCCCACACACCAAGTCGGATCGATCCGAGGCAGGCTGGATCGATCCAAAACACTTGGATCGATCCGAACGGGTCAAAAACCCACCGACTCGCTCACGAGTCCGATTGATCGCTCAAGGGTCGTAAGCTGCCCAAAAGCAAGCTTTAGCGCGCCCGAGCTGGGATCTTCCGAGCCCGGGTCCACCTAACCATTCTAATCAAGCACTAACATAAACAAGGTCAGTGTGTGCATACGCGGGTGTGAAACAAACCAACAAGGCGAAATTTACCAAATTGCCCTTGCGGTCTACAACGAGCCACAGGGGTAGAGGGACAGGTCCTCACATCCTTATACCCTTAAAGGAAATCTCGTCCCGAGATTCGATAAGGGTAGGGCTCGGAGCAACAAAACAGTTACACTAAAAGACAGGACAAGAGGTATCTCGAGATGAAAATAACTGTGGAAACTCCTGCCGCATGCGCGCCTCGCGCTCCCAGGTCATCTCCTCGGTACCTCTGTGCCTCCACAGTACCTTGACCAAGGGAATCGTCTTGCCCCGCAAGATCTGATCCCTCCGGTCAAGTACCCGAACTGGTTGCTCGACGAACGTCGCGTCTGCCTCAAGCTCGATGTCATCCACCCTGATGACATGAGATGGATCTGGGTGACACTTCCTCAGCATCGACACATGGAACGTCGGATGCACAGCTAACATGTGCTGAGGAAGATCCAGGCGGTAAGCTACCTCGCCGATCCTCTCTAGGATCTCAAACGGCCCGACAAACCTCGGCGCCAACTTACCACCTCTACCAAACCTGACGGATCCTCTGTACGGCGATGCTCGCAGGAACACCCTGTCGCCGAATGCAAACTCTAACGGTCGTCGCCTCTGATCTGCATAACTCTTCTGCCGGCTCTGAACAGTCAGAAGTTTCTGCCTGATCTGCACTAACCTCTCTGACGACCGCCTGACGAGGTCTGGATCGGTGAGTGAAGCCTCTCCAACCTCTGTCCAGCACACTGGGGAACGACACGGCCTACAGTACAACGCCTCGAAAGGTGCTACTCCAAGACTGGACTGGTAGCTGTTGTTGTAGGCGAACTTCACCAAGGGGACGTGCTCCTCCCAGTTGCCTCCGGCGTCGAGGAAACATGCTCTCAGCATGTCCTCTAAGATCAGGATCGTCCGCTCTGACTGCGGATAGAACGCCGTACTGAAAGTCATATGTGTGCCAACTGCCTCCTGAAAGCCTCGCCAGAACCTGCTGGTAAACCTGGGGTCACGGTCTGACACGATAGAAACTGGAACTCCATGTAGTCTGACCACCTCTCTGACGTACAAACTGCCCAACCTGTCTGTCGAGTCTGTCGTCCGCATAGGCAGAAAATGCGCCGATTTGGTCAATCGATCAACGATGACCCAAATCGCGTCATTCCCCCTAGGAGATCTCAGTAGCCCGGTCACGAAGTCCATCGTGATGTGCTCCCACTTCCACTCAGCTAGTGGAAGCGGCTGAAGAAACCCCGGAGTCCACTGGTGCTCTGCCTTGACCTTCTGACAGGTAAGGCAGCACGATATGAACTCTGTCACTGCTCTCTTCATCCCGCCCCACCAGAACTGTCGCCGAAGATCCTGGTACATCTTGATGCCGTCAGGATGAACTGCAAAACGAGAGTGATGGAACTCTCGTAGGACGTCATCTCGTAGAACTGGATCTGCAGGAACCGCTACTCTGCCTCTGAACCGTAGCCCTCCGTCTGACGATACTGTCCAGTCCCCGTCTGCGCCCTCCGTGCCCGCCAATGTGCGTAACTCCTCGAGCTCTGGGTCACTGTGATGTGCCTCTAATACTCTGGCTAAGACTGCTGGCATACTCTGCACTGCATAGAGAAAAACTGCTGGATCCCTGATCCCCAAACTCGAGCCCCAACTGGCCCGCTGTCTCTAGAGCCTGCCACCGCCGCGCTGACAACCCTGCAACTGCTGCTCTGGTGTCTTTCACCTGTCTGCTCAGCGCGTCTGCTACGACGTTTGCCTTACCAGGATGGTAATGCAAAGCAAAGTCGTAATCCTCCAGTAGCTCCATCCAGAGTCGCTGCCTCAGGTTGAGGTCACGTTAGGTGAAAACGTGCGTCAAGCTCTTATGGTCCGAGAAGACTGAGAACTTCTCGCCATAAAGGTAATGCCGCCAGGTCTTCAAGGTGAAGACCACCGCTGCTAGCTCCAAGTCATGGGTCGGGTAGTTCCTCTCATGGTTCTTCAGCTGACGAGAACCATAGGAAACTACATGGCCCTCCTGCATGAGGACACACCCCAAACCCTCACCGCTGGTGTCACAGTAGACACTATAACCAACACCTCGCTCGGGGACGATCAGCACCGGCGCACTGGTCAACCTCGTCCTCAGCTCCACGAAAGCTCGCTCACAAGCATCATCCCACACGAACGGGACGACCTTCTGGGTCAGTCTGGTCATCGGTCCGGCAACTCTGGAGAAGTCTCACACGAACCGTCTGTAGTAACTTGCCAGGCCTAGGAAACTGCGAACCTCGAACACTGTCCTCGGTCTCTGCCACTGTACCACTGCCTCGACCTTGGCCGGGTCAACTTAGATCCCTGCTGCTGACACCACGTGCCCAAGGAATCCCACCTGTGGGAGCCAGAACTCACACTTGGAAGCCTTGGCATATAGCCGATGCTCCCGGAGTAGCTGCAACACTGTCGCCAAGTGTCGCTCGTGCTCCACCTCTGATCGAGAGTAGATCAGAATGTCGTCGACAAACACCACCACAAACTAGTCTAGGAAAGGCCGGAAGATCCTCTGCATGAGATTCATGAACGCTGCTGGTGTGTTCGTCAGTCCAAACGGCATCACCACGAACTCGTATAGGCCATACCGAGTCTGGAAAGCCGTCTTCGGGATGTCGCAATCCCGAACCCTCAACTGGTGGTAGCCAGTGCGGAGGTCGATCTTCGAGAACACTGAAGATCCCCGCAACTGGTCAAACAAGTCATCGATCCTCGGCATCGGATACCTATTCTTCACCGTTACCATGTTGAGCCGCCTGTAGTCTATGCAAAATCGAAGGGTACCATCCTTCTTCTTTGCGAACAACACTGGCGCCCCCCAGGGAGACATGCTGGGACGGATGAAGCCTCTGCTGGTAAGCTCGTCTAGCTAGGTCCTCAACTCACTCTGCTCTGCTGGTGCCATCCTGAACGTTGGGAGAGAGATCAGTGCGGTACCTGGTACCAGGTCGATCTCAAAGTCGACCTCTCTGGGCGGTGGAAGCCCCGGAAACACCTCGGGAAACACGTCGGTATAGTCGCACACGATCCTGGGGAAACTGCTCTGCTGCACTCCCTCTGACCCCAACAGGGACAGGCTGGCCAGCAAGGCCGAAAGCTCGCTGCCACGCCTCCCCACTCCACAAGCAAAGGAATCGGCTGAGAACCGATCCCCAAACATCACAAACTGTGTCCCGTCGGGTGTCCAAGCGACGACCCTCCGGCGACCACAGTCGAATATAGCTCGGTATACTGCCAACCAGTCCATACCGAGTATCACATCGAAGCCTGTCATGTCTAGTACTCGCAGGTCTAGACGGACACGGAGGCCTCCAACCTCCAAGGAACAAGATCGACAGACCCGGTCCACCCTGACCGCTCCGCCGATCGGTGAGTCTATAGACTGTGCCATCTCTAGCCAACTCGTCTCCAACCCTCTGACCCGGTCTACCCTGACTCTGCCATTGCCTGCTGGTGCCGGCTGCTCATGCTCCGGAAGGGCAAACACACGCCCTCGCTGGCCGCCCCCACCTCTGGAGCAGCTCGGTCCAACCCCTGATCCGCGCCCACCATTGCTCCCCTGCCAAGCACTGGACCCTCCGCCTCTACTGCCCTGCGGCACAATGCCCCGCGCTCCTCGCAGGTGACAGTCTCTACGGAAGTGTCCCAGCTGCCCGCACTGGAAACACGTGACTGGCGCGCCACCAGGCTGCTGACCCTGGCCTCCCCCTGACGGAGCCTGCCCAGACGGCCCGGCTGTCAGGGGAAACTGGCCTGCTGCACTCGGCAACAGTGGCTGGAACTGCTGTGGGCGCTGCGACTGCTGCTGGAAGTGTCACTGACGCCGCTGCTGGCCTCTGCCGAATCCCCCTCTGAACTAGGGCCTCTGCTGCTGTGAGCTGGTAGAGACTGTCGGTGGAACTGCCCGGCGTCTCTCGTCCTGCAACTGCGCCTGATCTCTGGACGAAGACCCCACTCAAACTGCCGTGCTCTGCCTACTGGATCTGCTACCACTGCCCCCGCAAAACGGACCAAGTGCGTGAACCGGGTGGCATACTGCTGCACCGAGCGAGTACCCTGCAGAAAGGACTGGTACTCGCGAGACAGAACGTCACACGTACTCTCCGGGAAGTACGTGTCCAAGAACAACGCTCTGAACTCCTCCCACGTCGGCTCCTCTTCGCCACTGGTGTGCTGGGCGATGTACCACCAGCCAAGAGCGTCTCCATCGAACTGGAACGCCGCGAGGGTGACCCGGATCCGGTCATCCTCGACGAAGAGAGCGTCGAGAACGCGCGTGACTCCTCGAAGCCAGCCGTCTGCCGTGGTCGGATCTCCAGTCTCACCGCTGAACCCAGGCAGGTTCAGCCGCTGGAAGTCCATCATGACCGCTGCCGCGGCCCGCCCGTCGACCGGAGCTAGAACCCCCTCCTCGGCGAGATGGGTCTCCTCCCGTGCGACCGAAACCGTCGCTGGTGATGGCTCAACCCATCAAACTCTGACCTCCCTGACAGGTGCTACCTTGTCTGGTTTGGTGGGTCGACCAAATTGTGCCCCACCCCGACCAACAACCAAAGGTCGGCCTCGAGCTCCCGACATCTGCGCAATCACCAACAACAAACGAGCGTTCACTCGTTCGAAACCCAAGACAAAGCATTTCAAACAGGAAGCGAAAAAGCATAACACATCACATGAAGCATGCACGAATGTTCTAGACATAAAACTAACCCATTCCACGCTCAATCTCAACCGAATCCTGATCCTAACCCTGGGATCTACAACCTATGCTCTGATACCAAGCTGTCGCGCCCCAACCCGCGAAAGCCCAACCGGGCCGGACGACGGGAACCGGAACCTAACTAAATGCAGAAATAATGGCGAGGGGTTCCCCCCAACTTATTGATCTCATTAAACAGTTCCTAAGCACCCCTGAATAATACAATAATTCCAAACCTCAACATAAATAATATAATAATCCAAAACCTCAAAGGGGTTACAACAGTTTATACATCATACTCCCGTAGGAGACTAACTATAATAAAAAATGTAGAGAAAGATCACCGATCCTCATACCCCGCCAGACACCGCCGCGCCACCAAACACCTGCCCGGTAGGGGCTACTGAAGAAGAGCTGGCGCCTGCACCTGTAAAACGCAGCCCGGGTAGGAGTGAGCATAAAGCTCAGTAGGGTTCTACACTACGTCACACAGAAGGAATGGGAATGCATGAGTGTCGCCCTCAAGTAAGACATGGGTGTATACAGGGGTTCCATAACCCCACCGCGTGTCCCTGAGGCCCACGAACATGGTCGCACTCAGTAGCATGAAACAACACTGCTGGCCCACAAGCAGGGAACGGCACTGCAGGCGGGAAATAACACCGCTAAGTAGTCAACCTCTCTACTCAAGGGTCAACACAGTGGAACACGGGCTACACCTCAGCATCTGACTCAAGGCCGACACGACCTCTATAATCATCAAGCAATATGTGTACCAGTCATCTAAGCCTATCATCAAGTTTGACTGGACACCACAATTCAAACCTGGACCAAGCTACCCAACCCCGGTTCTAGGGCTAAATTCGAGCTTCCAGCCTCGGAACGGCGATCCACAAATCACCCACGCCCTAACCATGCAACTAATGCACAACAGAGAATGCATGCTATGAACATACACAAGCAAGAGGAATAGGCATGCAACAGTATGACAATGCAGTATACAAGTCCAACCGGATCGCTGCAGCAGTACTACCAACCGCTGCCAGCCGATCCGCAGCGGGTCCCGGCATTACGACGGTACCACGATCGTCAACCGCGGACTCCTACAACGAGAAGCAACCCCAAAAACTTCGATGAATAGTAAAAATATAATATTATAATCTGAGCTTATAATATTATATTCAAAACACCAAAACATTCTTTACAAGCAGCTAGTTGACCCCGTCGATCCGACGTCCAAACGACGTCGGATTCAAGATCCAACTTTGTCTCCAGTAGATCTATATTCCAGGATCAACATATCCAAAATCCATAAACATCCAACGGCTGAATTAACGGAAAAACACTAATCCAAACCGCTAATCAAAACTAACTTACCAATGCTTGCTGCAACGCAGCCCACCCGTACGAAAACCATAACAAATCGTAGAAAACTCAGAAAATTATGAAATCAATTGGGTTTGATAGTAGATTCAAAGATCTACAACTCTTATGCTCATCACAACCCAAGATCATATATGTACCGATCGGAAATGCGCCGCAAGCCGGCTGTTCTTCAAGAACAGCAAAATCGGAAAATCCGAGATTAATCATGCATAAATCCTACTAAAAACTCAACCAAAGATCATGAAACTTAAACCAGAAATTATTCTAAGCAATAGGAAGCTAACAACACAAATAATTACAAGATCTACCGGCTAGATTAAGAGAAACCCATTAAACACTCTCCTAGGTAGAAAAACCTACCGAACTGAGCTAATCCTCGGCTGATTCCCTGCTAATCAGTCACCAATAAGGTTTCAAACCACTTCAGGGATCTTCCTCTCATCGCTACGGATCCAGCGAGCTTTAGAACACCCAAAACGGTGGCCGGAGGAGGGAGAGCGGAGGAGAAGAAGATGGTCTGCCGGAAGAAAACAGAGCAAGCAGAGCTTGCGGGAAGAAGAAAGAAAGAAGGAAGAAGAAGAGAAGGAAGAAGAGAAGGAGAAGAGAAGGAGAAGGTCGGGGAAGGTCGGGGAAGGTGGGGAAAAAGGGAAGGAGAGGTCCTCTCCTCTGACAATGGAAGACGACGGCCACGACGACCGTCTTCTCCAAGCACAACTGCCCAACTGCTCTGCTACAGTACCCGGATCCATCCAAGGCCAAAATGGATCGATCCAAGACCAAGAGAATCGATCCAAGCCAAGAGGGATCGATCCAAGACACCAACCCAATCGATCCCACACACTAAGTCGGATCGATCCGATGCAGGCTGGATCGATTCAAAACACTTGGATCGATCCGAACGGGTCAAAAACCCACCGACTCGCTCACTAGTCCGATCGATCGCTCCTAGGAGCGATCGATCGCTCAAGGACCGTAAGCTGTCAAAAAGCAAGCTTCAGCGCGCCCGAGCTGGGATCTTCCGATCCCGGGTCCACCTAACCATTCTAATCAAGCACTAACACAAACAAGGTCAGTGTGTGCATACGCAGGTGTGAAACAAACCAACAAGGCGCAATTTACCAAATTGCTCTTGCGGTCTACAACGAGCCACATGGGTAGAGGGACAGGTCCTCACACGGCGTGTTGGCGGTCATGGGTCGGCTTCGGCAAGGCTGTATTCCTCTTGGAGATGACTCTGGTCGTCCATGAACGCTGAACTCTGGACCCAAATGAGATCGGGGGTTGGAGTAGAATGGTTGGTAGATGGCGCTCCGCAAAGATGGTGATAGAGAGGCGCTGCCATAGATAGTGAAACCACCGGCGCTGGAGGTACTAGCGCTACACGTAGCGTTTCTTCCATGGGGGTTATAAGCGATGGAGATGGGGGTGGGAGCGGAAGAGGAAGGGGACGAAGAGTGGAGTCTTGAAGAGGTCTTGGGGTGTTTAGCGGGGTGCTTCTAAATAGGGTTTGGGTGTTGGGGGTTTTTATGGGGTTTGGAAGGAGTGAGGGAGTAGTGAGGGGGAGTGGGAGAATCTATTGAAAAGGAGTGGATTTGGATTTGAGATGGAGACTAGATCGTGTTGAATAGCAGCAACATAGGATGAGAAAGATGAGAGCTTTTTAGGGAGAAGTCAGGGAGTATGAAGAGAGGGATGACGCTGTCCCAGTGCTTGGAGCCGAATGGAGAGCGCTCGAATAGGTAGATGGAGATGCCGGAGGAAGAGAGGGACTTAGCGACGCAGCAGCCAGCGGGGCCGCCACCGATGATGACGGCGCGGAGCTTGCCAGCGGGGGGAGGAGGAGAGCACGATGGCTCGAGTGGGCAGTGGGGGATGGGTTTTGAGTAGGATGGTGGAGACTCGGAAGCTTGGCCATAGATAGTGGAGAAGAGGAGATGCAAAACCAGGTTTCATGCGCGAGAAAGGTTCAAAACCGGTCACGTGACCGGTTTGCCGTCAATTTCCTCCTAACGGGGTCCAGATAGAGGGTAAAAAATGTAAGTCATTGATAATGTAGGGTTTATTTTGAACGGTTTTAAAATATAGGGTCCAAGCTGAACATTTTCTAAATTACATGATAGTAAAGTGTTATTTGCCCTTTAGAAAACAAAGAAGAAGGTTTTGAGAGAGTTGTAATCCACCGCTTGGTGTAGCATGTGGATTCGTTCAATATTTATAGAAATAAAGATGTTACATATGGTTCTGAAAATAAAAATCTACACAGTCATAAATTGATTGAGTTATTTCTAATCTCTCATTGATTTGATTTGCAGTGATTTTGAACTGGACATATCATCTGTTGAATCTGCTTGATTTGTTGCTAATCTTGAATTGGAAATATCCTTAACACTTCGCCCCTCTCGCGTGTCCCTTTTCGCTCAAATCATCACTGCTACTTCATCGAGGAGAGCAACAAGGAGCGCCTCCTATCCTCGCTCCTCACTGGTCTGCTCCCCTCCCTCCATCGCCGCCTTCGAGCAAGCAGGGTTTCAAATATTCGAGTTTTTTTTTCCTTTTCGTTTGGCGCTTTTTAAGCCAGAAGATTGGTTTTTGGACATCCATTTGAATGAAGGGCCAGGGCCTGCATTAACATAAGTTACTTCAGGCCCCTCGGAGTCCCAATTGGAGTTAGACGTGGCAATCCAGGTCATGACCTGTAAACCCGACCCGTCCCGACCCGAGATAAACGGGTTTGTGTTTGATATAATCAGGTTTGGGTCATAAACGGGAATGGGTCGACCCGTTTATGACCCGTCAATAAACGGGTCAGGTCGGGTTGACCCGCGGGTTAGGTGGGTCAACCCATTTACCCGTTTAAGTTTAAAGCTTGATGTCGCGCATCGACCCGCGAAGACCCAATCGAGCCGGCGCGACACGAATCGGAACCTAACTAATGCGGAATAATTTTGGCAAGGGATTCCCCCTAATCTATTGGTCTCCCTAAACAATTCATAAGCACCCTTAATAAAACAATAATCAACAACCTCAAAAGATAAAATATAATATTCAAATCCTCAAAAGAGTTTACATTAAAATATATCACACTCCCGTAGGAGGCTAACTAACAAAAAGGATGTAGAAGGCCATCACCGCTCCTCAAGCACCACCAGACGCCGCCGCGCCACCAAACACCTGCCCGGTAGGGGCCACTGAAGAAGAGATGACGCCTGCACCTGTAAAACACAGCCCGGGTAGGAGTAAGCATAAAGCTCGGTATGGTTCTACAGTATGACACACAGAAAGGAGGGAACTCAACAGTGTTGCCCAAAGTAAGGTCTGGGTGTACACATGGGTCACATAACCCCACCGCGTGTCCCTGAGGTCCACGATCATGATCTTCCAGAAGAACTGGTCACATGATGGGTCACGTTCAGTAAGCAGGAAACTAACACTGCTGACTCACAAGTAGGAAACTGGCACTGCTGACAGGAAATGGCACCGCTGATACGACTTGAAAAGTGTCGTGGCTTAACAAGACTGACCAAAATTACAATATATTCCGGTGCTCTACTTTAACTACTAAGAACTAGTAGATAGTGGAGAGTCCGAGTCGAGTCCACAGGGATTTAAAGGATTTAAATCAAATACTTAGTAAATCTCTTTCTAATAAGTTGATAAAAGATTGCAAGTTGAAATTAAACTAAACTTATACTAAAGGATTTATGAATATGAGAGAAAGGACTATAGGATTCTTAATCAATAACTAAGGTTCTACCAGGTTTTCCAAAGATCAGGGCATGCAAACACGCTAAATGGCTTCCTAAAAGTTGATAAGTGAATGACTAGTTCTCCTTATCACTCGACAAGTTCTGTTTAGGATTCCTTGTCGGCAAGAACAATTATCAAAATATCAGTGACCGAATGATTAGTTACGTTCACTACTAATGAACCCTCTTACTCAGATGAGTTCATCGCAAAAACTGGCATAGATATGGATTAAGGTGTGATATCGAGATGACTTCGCATCTCGATGGCCGAAACTACAAATGTAAGATGCATGAAGGATTAGGGATGGACCGTAGTGGGACTAGCACTACTATAGTGGGACTAGCACTATACAATCCCTAATCACGAATAAGATTCCATCCGAGATATCATGGGACTAGCATGATCCTCTTATTTGGATGAATCCAATCCACGCCCTAACATACACAAGCTCTAGAATCAAGTGCACGCAAGAACGATCCAAACATCCAGCAAGAAATCAACACCAAGATAGAGGAAAAATATAATCAATCCATAAAAGCCAAATAATCGTGTATACAAACCCTAGATCTAAGAAATCCCTAGTAAAAACCCTAGTTATATCATAAGAATCCCATGGCTAGGGTTTTAGCTACTCATCTTCAGGGGATAATCCATCGGTAGAAGTTGATGATCTCCTCCCGCCATGGATCTCCTCCAAAGAATCGTCGAAGAAAAGATAGGAAAACTCTCTCCAAAAACGTCTGGCAAAAGCCCCCCAAAAATTTGGCAGCATTTCCTCTATTTATGCAATAAGCCCAAGGGATGTACAAACATTCATCACAATGACAGAAATAGAAAAACTACTATCCCGCGCTGCACCTGCAAGACACACAAATCAACCACAGTCAACCACATACACCCACAGCTATAGACCAGCACAATCAGCGTCCCGCACACCCAGGATACACCCCCCCAGAGCCAAAAAGCTATGTATATATGATGCCAAGCAAGTACAAAAATAAGTCCATCCACCACACAAGTCAAATCAAAACTGGCCAGCACACGACCATAGACGCAAGAAACCTAAAAGATATACAGGTAATCTAAGCAAGCGTCTACGCACGAGCCTCAAGGCCTGGGTGGTGCCTCAGGGAAAGGTGGCGGGCGATAAGGTACGATAGCAAGCACTGGCTCAGGAGGGTGAAGATCGTCGAGACGCTCCCGAATGTACGAAAGGTCTGCTCGGAAGGCCCCATCTCTCGCGTCGACAGCGTCTAAGCGCTGGTGTAACCGTGCCAGCTCACCGTGGAACTCTCTGTATATCTCTCCCAGCGTAGGATGGTCGACTGGCCCGTATTCCGGTGTATGGTGTGATCGGCTGGGCCGCGGCTGACAGAGCAAAACACCCGCCCTCCGCATGTGGCCGAGGACCTTGCTCCAGGTGGCGGAACGAAACCGTGCCGCCAGAAGTGCATCCAGCGACACGGTCGGCTCCCCCGCTAGAACTCGCTCCTGGCGCTGGAGCACCGCGGAGATAAGCCGAGGATGTGGGCAGGCGACATCGTCATAGCTCGGCCGCATATCCAGCACCGTCATCCGATAGAACTGATCGATGTCCTCCAAGATCATCTGCGGGATACTCATCGCCCAGTCCTTGGCCCACAGCCACAGCATACGGAGCCAATCGCCGGTCCTATACTGAGCATGCCCCATATGGAAAACGTTTCGTCGCAGGACATCGTCGACCAGCCACATGTGCGGTGGCAGCTCAGCACGGGAAAAGGTGTCGGTGGGATAACGGTCCGGTCGAAGAAACATGTAAGCGTCGACCTCCTGGACGTAATACTCGTCAGTCGTCGCTCGGTGGAGGTCGCGACAGCGCTTCGGAATTGACAATGCATCGCAGATCGCCCGGAGATTCAAAGTTACCTCTACACCGTCGATCATGGAAGTGAACCCCCGGGACGCGTACCGGTGGGATGTATCCTTGTCGCGCGCGTCCCCAAAAGGAATAGGTGTCATGTTCTGATAAAACATGCACACCAGTCGTGGATAGACAGTGGAACTGGGCGTGCACACATGAAGAAGACCCCGGCGCTCAAGGGTCGCAATGGAATCTTTGGCGTGCTCGACCGTGCGGAAAAACTTGACGTCGAAGGCATATTCCAGGTTGAGCTCGCGCTGCCAGCGAGGATGGAGGCCGCAGACATCGGTCGGAGCAGTCGATGGGTGGGATTTCTTTCGCTTGGTAGGGCGCTGAACTTGTTGGGAGGAGGACGTCACAGCCGACGCCTTTCGCTTGCCGGACGACGGAGTGACTGCCTTCGAAGAAGATGGTGGAGGTCTCGAGGCTCGGATCGGCCGTGGAGGAGGTGGGGAAGAGGAAGAAGCCGGCGAAGAGGCGGATGTGGACGGAGAAGACAACGCCGGAGCCGTAGTCAATGGCAACCGCCGTGTAGGAGGGGTGGAAGAAGAAGCGGCGGTTGCTTTCCCTTTTCCGCCGACACCCTTCTTGGTGACGTTCTTCACGCGTACCATGGTAGGGATGGAGACAAAGGACGGCGCCGGCGATGATCAATGGAGCGCAAGGACCCTCGGGTTGAGATGGTGGAATGGGTTTGGAAGAACGACGGGGCCGTGATTGGGGGAGAAGGCCGGAGGACGGGAATGTGGGGCGGTGGAGGATGGTGGTGAGGAGGTCTTGCCGGAGGTCTTGTCGGAGGTGAGACCGACGACCCACCGGGAGGAGGAACGAGGATCGGCGGAAGCCAAGTGGAAAGGAGAGGAAGAAAAGGGGGAGCGATCAAAGGGAATAAGCCCTAGGATCGCTCGAGCTCCTCCTATAAACCCCAAACCACGCGACTTCGATCGATCCGTCCGTGGAGTTGGATCGGTCGAAGTCCACGCGGCACTCAGCCCAAGCACAATGAACCACATGGTAAGTGAGGAGGATCGATCGGTCGCTATAAGCCCGATCGATCCAACCCTCGCCCCCATGCTAAAGCAGTGGAAACCGTGGGACATCTCCTATAATATGCATAACATAGTATCCAAGCAAGGTATCCACGCAACACGAAATCTCCAAGCAAACCGAATCCCACTGATATTGATGAACTAACAAAACACCGATGCCACAATAAAATCTGAAGTGCAAAAAGGAAAAACTAGCAATTAACAAACTCAACCTAGACATGCAGCAAGCAAAAGTCCTAGAAAACAAAATACGAAAGTCCTAAAGTCTAATCATCATCGTCCATTTCCTCATCGTCGTCATCCTCGTAGTCGTCCTTGTCGTCATCCTCGTAGTCGTCCTCGTCGTCATCCTCGCTCGACCGCTGAAACAGTGGCCGATCAGGATCATCCGAGGCATATGGGATCCCAGGTGGCGAAAGTGCTGGCGATAGAAGCCCAGGGTCGATCAGAGACCGTGGAGGCACCACGACAGAGTACCCATCAGGCAATCGGAACGCGACCCACGGATCCTCGAGGTCAGGGTCGTGCTGAATAGCATAAACAAGACAAGCAAAGAGATCAGGATCTGGTAGCGGCCCAAAGAACTCAACACCGACAGGATACTCAATAACCGAACCGTCTGGATAACTAGGATCGGGTACATCCCGAGGAGGGTAACAGTAGACTACCGGCGGAGACGGTGGTCGACTCGAGTCGGCTGAGTCGTCTAGGTCCTCATCGGATGAGAACACTGAAGCTTGAGACACCGGTGAGCCTGGCTCAAAATCGGGTCCCGACGACCCGTGGCTGGAAGTAGACATTGAGAGTAACCCTGCATCCGAGATAATTGGTAAGAGAAGACAGAAGACGAAAGACTGGATAGGGCTGAATCGATCGGACTAGCAGTGGCCGATCGATCCACCACGGAGTGACGGAAGAACTACACAGAGTAGAACAGAGGATGGGGAAAGATTCAAGAAAACGATGGTTAACGGTTGAAGGGAGAAGGGAAGGCTAACATGCATAACGGCGAGTGAGACAAACACGGAACCTGCGAGAGGACTGCGGAGGACGCCGGCAATGGTTGCCAGCGCCATTGGTTGGAAACTATGGCAAAAATCATGGGTTCCACCTTAAACATACACACAAGAGACGAACACATGCGGCGGAGATATGAAGATGACGCGTGGGACTCTTACCGGAAAGCTTCACCCTCCTGGAGGAAAACGCCAAAAGCAGGGACGAAGGTGGAGCTCCCAAGTCGGGCGCCGAAGAAGCGCTGCACTACGGTGGCCGCGGAACAACAAAAATTGAACTAGGGAACTCGGTAGGACTCGGAGAGGAAGTAAGGATGAGAACAAAAAGGATGCGAAGAGGTATGGATAGACTCGGAATCGAGTTCGAGTTGGGGACCACGACGGCCGTGCCGCGAAAGATTATTCAAAAAGTTCGAGCTGGATCGATCGGCCTAGAACAGGTAGATTGATCCAACGCCACGTGGTCGCATCAGGTGCACTCTGATGAAACATAGCGAATAAAGGTGCCCGATCGATCAAAATTGGTGAGAAGGATCGATCGAACCTACTCAACTACACTCAAAGAGAGCGATCGATAGAAGGATCGATCGAACGTTGTAGGGCCAAAAACACCACGCTCTGTCACAAATAAATACCCCCTCGGATCGATCGGACTCGCTATGACGGACCGATCGAACCCGCTCAACTAGTATCTCACATTGTCGGAGCGAAAGAGGGATCGATCGAACGTTGTAGTGCCAAAAACACTACGCTCTGTCACGATTAAATGCACAAGACGGATCGGTCCCTCTCTCAAGACCCGATCGATCCAACTATAGCCAGGAGTCCAAGCCAAGACGGAGCGAAAAACCGATCGATCGGGTGCCTGTGAGGCAAAAACATCATGTTCTGTCAATCATAAAGACACAGCTTGGAGCGATCGACCACCATCGGATGGATCGGTCCAACTACAAAATGAAGAAGATAATGCTTGACGCAAAGAAGGATCGATCGGTTTTTCTTGGCTAGATCGATCGGTCGGACCGAAATGCGAGAAAATCCAAAAGAAATCTGGAAATTAAGCTGCTGCGAACCCTGTAAAAATATCAACCTCTTCAGGCCAAAAGAAGTCAATCATGAACATCCCAAAGTTCACCATTAACACGACCAGTCACGGACAGCGATGACAAAATTATCAGACAACCAAAATCAACGAAGCAACTAAGCAGAAAATACGCAAGCATGCAAAGAAAACGTGAAAGAAACCAAAACAAAAGAACACACAAAGCGGATGGGTTGCCTCCCATCAAGCGCTTGGTTTAACGTCTCAAGTTCGACGCCATGAAAGCGCAACTACTCAGAAAGTGGTTCATGCAACCTCTGTGTGGCTTCTAAGGTCAGAGGATTTTCTATGTATCGTTTTAACCTTTGGCCATTCACTTTGAAGGTGGAATCAGAGTTAGGATTGCGGAGTTTAACAGCCCCATGAGGAAAAACTTGAGTAACTTCGAATGGACCAGTCCATCTAGATTTCAGTTTCCCTGGAAAAAGCCGTAATCTAGCGTTAAATAACCACACCCTATCCCCCACATGAAAAGTTCTTTGATGAATGAACCGATCATGGTATGCCTTAGTTTCGAGCCTTATAAATAAGAGCATTATCATAGGCGTCATTACGTATTTCCTCCAACTCATTGAGTTGGAGCAGACGAGTACTCTGACCTGTAGGTAACCAATTAACCTCTTTAATAGTTAACCATACTCTATCCATGAGATTCACTGGTAAGCGGCAATGCTTACCGTAGACCATACGATACGGTGACATCCCTATGGGTGTTTTAAATGCCGTTCTATATGCCCATAATGCTTCATTCAAGTGCATAGACCAGTCCTTTCTATCCAACCGCACGACTTTCTCCAGGATGCGTTTGATCTCCCTATTAGACACCTCTACCTGCCCACTGGTCTGAGGGTGATATGGGGTGGCAACCTTATGGGAAATATTATACTTATTGAGAGTGTGACGAAAATATCTATTCATAAAATGTGATCCGCCATCACTGATAATAGCTCTGGGATGACCAAACCGAGAGAAAATGTTAGAATGAAGAAATTTGACAACGACTCGGTGATCATTGGTCTTAGTTGCTATGGCTTCAATCCATTTCGAAACGTAATCAACATCTAATAAAATGTAGATGTAGCCATTCGAAGGAGGAAACGGGCCTATAAAATCAATACCCTAAACATCAAAAACTTCACATTCAATAATCAGGTTTTGAGGCATTTCATTTCGATGCGAAATACTCCCTAACTATTGACACCGCACACAAGCTTTTGAAAAACTGTGAGCATCACGAAAAATCGAGGGCCAATAAAAACCAGATTGAAAAATCTTGGATGCGGTTCTACGGCCTGAAAAGTGTCCTCCACATGCATGAGAGTGGCATGAAGTCAGAATGGAGATTATTTCAGATTCGGGTACACAACATCTCATAATATGATCCGGACAGTGTTTAAAAAGGATGGGATCATTCCACACATAGGATTTAACTTTCGAAAAGAATTTATCTCGATCTAGTTTATTCCAATGAGCAGGAGTGAATCCAGAAACAAGATAATTTACGATGTGTGCAAACCACGGTTTTGGTGCTTGATCAACAGCCAATAAATATTAATCAGGGAAGGTATCATCGATCGGGGATGAATCATTAATGACATCGACAGGAAGACGAGACAGGTGATCGGCTACCACGTTTAAAGCTCCCTTTTTATCTCGTAATTCCATATCGAACTCTTGGAGAAGCAAAATCCAACGAATTAATCGAGGTTTAAGCTCTTTCTTAGAAACAAGATACCTAAGGGCTGAATGATCGGTAAAAATTATGACTTTTGATTCAAGAAGATAGGACCGAAACTTTTCTAAGGAAAAAATCACAGCCAATAACTCTTTCTCAGTAGTCGTGTAATTCACCTGAGCTTCATTCAACGTCTTACTAGCATAGTAGATGACACGAGGTAGTTTATCAATAGTTTGTCCCAACACAGCACCTACCGCGTGATCGGATGCGTCACACATGATTTCAAAAGGATGGTTATAATCAGGAGAATGGACGATCGGCGCTGTAGAGAGTGAATCACGCAGGATATTAAAGGCACGAAGACAAGACTGATCGAATACAAAGGGAATATCTTTAACCAATAGAGCACATAACGGTCTGGAGATTTTACTGAAATCCTTAATAAATCTCCTGTAGAACCCGGCATGGCCCAAGAATGACCGAATTTGACGCACGGACGAAGGAGGCGGAAGTTTAGAAATAATCTCTAACTTAGCTTTATCGACCTCAATCCCTCTGCTTGAAATTACATGGCCGAGAACAATACCTTCTGTAACCATAAAATGGCTCTTTTCCCAACTTAACACCAGATTCGTTTTCTCACACCTAGCAAGGACTTTGGATAGGTTTTCAAGACAGGATTCAAAGGACTGGCCAAAGACAGAGAAGTTATCCATAAATATCTCCAGAAATTGCTCAATCATGTCCCCAAAAATAGCAAGCATGCAACATTGAAATGTCGCTGGAGCATTGCAAAGGCCAAAGAGCATGCGACGATAGGCGAATGTTCCATAGGGACAGGTAAAGGTTGTCTTCTCCTGATCATTAGGATCTATGGCCACTTAATTATACCAGAGTAACCGTCAAGAAAACAATAATAGGCTTGGCCCGATAATCGTTCTAAAATTTGGTCAATAAAGGACAAAGGAAAATGATCTTTACGAGTTAAAGCGTTAAGACGCCTATAATCGATGCACACTCTCCACCCTATGGTTTGTCTAGTCGGGATATCCTCCCCTATGTCATTTTTAATCACTGTGATACCAGATTTTTTTGGAACGACTTGAGTAGGACTAATCCATTTAGAGTTCGAGATTGGATATATTATCCCTGCGTCTAAGAGTTTAATTACTTCCTTCATTACCACATCTTTCATAAGAGGGTTGAGCCGACGTTGCATCTCCCGTACACATTTAGTTTCATCTTCTAAGAGTATGCGATGCATGCAAATCGAAGGATCAATGCTTTTAAGATCACCAATGGACCACCCTATAGCTTTTTTATGCAGTTTAAGGACGTCGAGAAATTGATGCTCTTGATCAATGGTTAATGCAGACGAGATAATTACTGGAAGGGAAGACTCAGGTCCAAGGAAGGCATATTTTAAATTGGAGGGCAACGTTTTCAATTCCAAAGATGGTGATGTGATTAAAGAAGGCACAGCTGGACGTGAGGAGGTAGGAGGTAAAGGCTCGAGGGGAGGCTCTTTCCAGGATATACCACAAACCTCAGTAACAACATCAAGATCGTTAAAATCATTTAAAACTTTGTCATTTTTAGATCTGAAAACCAACCTAAAATCATTCAAATCATGTTTGTCATTGCTCAAAACCGGAAACACTACATTCGTACTCAAAACATCTTCATGCAAATGTGACAAATGCTGTTCAAAAACATCGTCTTCAACATCCATAGACATGTGACAACCACTCTCAAAACTCCCACACGGAGTATCATCATTCAACAGCAACACAGGTAATGTATCATCAACACAACTAGTTACCTCATCCTCATTAATCAAGGTATCAACCATAAAGCAGTCATTATCATACGCATGATTCTTCGAAGTATGAAATATATTCAAACGTAATTCCATATTACCAAATGTGACCGTCATAAAACCATCACTACAGTTAATACAAGCATTGGCTGTAGCCAAGAAGGGTCGGCCAAGGATTATAGGAACCGATTTTTTAGTTTGCACTCCAGGTTCCATGTCTAACACAACAAAGTCAACCGGAAATACGCACCGATCTACCTGAACCAACACATCTTCAAGGATTCCTCTTGGGGTCTTAATTGATCGGTCAGCTAATTGTAAGGTCATGACTGTAGGTTTCAGTTCTCCTATACCAAATATAGAATATAAGGAGTAAGGCATAAGGTTGACACTTGCACCTAGATCCAGTAGTGCTCCATCAATCGTGTGATTTCCTATAATGCATGAGATTGTGGGGGTGCTAGGATCCTTGAGCTTAGGAGGAAGGTCACATCGAAGAATTGAGCTAACTTGCTCGGTCAGGAAAATCTTCTTAGACACATGTGACCTAGATTGTCTTTTGTGTGTGCATAGGTCCTTGAGGAATTTGGCATAATATGGAATGTGTTTGATGGCATCAAGCAAAGGAAGATTAATATGCACTTTTTTAAATACCTCCATCATTTCATCTATTTTTGAATTTTTGAATGGGATGGAGGTTGGATCTGCTAAAGCTTCAGGAAAAGGAACCTTAGGAATATACGTCGTGGGATTTGGTTCTTTTTCATGAGAAGATGTCAAGTTCGATGATGGATGTTGATTCTCCATGGGATCATGAGAATTCGAATGTGGAGTGTCAGAGGATGAATTGAGTTCTTTCGATACATGCGAATCATGGTAGCAGGATGTTTGAGAATGAGATGCATGCAACTCTTGATTACCTATAGGTTCTTCAGGTTTTTCAATGTTGACAAAAGTTTTACCGCTACGAAGGGTTGTCACAGCTTATACATGTTCATGAGATGAATCAACATAATGTTAGCTCTTTGGATTAGGAACGGGTTGACTTGGTAATTGCCCATCTTCTCTCCTAGATAATGCAGTCGCTAGCTGACCCAATTGGGCTTCTATCTTTGCCAGAGTTTGAGAATGTGAGTGTACTAATTGAGTCAACTCATCGTTGTGCGGACCTTGATTTTGTTGCTGTGGCTGAAGAGCGGATTGGTTTTGGGGTCCTTAACTCTGGGGAGGTATATACGGTTTATTTCCCCATGGTTGAGATGTTTGATTTTGGAAAGGCCTATAGGGAGGTCGGAATGACGAAGTTTGGCCTTGAGAGTTTGAAGGATACGTTGATTGGAATTTTGGAGGATAATTCGTAGTCTGGGCACCTATGGATGGTCTAGAATTAAAAGAATTGGGTTGTTGGCCTGGTGTTCTCCACGAAAAATTCGGATGATCTCTTAAACCAGGGTTGTAAGAATTGGAGTAAGGATCATAAGCTGGCTTAGATTGACCATACACGGCATTAATGTGTTCCTGTACTAACTCAGGATAATGACATGCCAACTGGCAGTCAGTGACATCGTGACCAGGATTCGAACATAAGAAACAGATTTCTCCTGACGATGGAAGCGTAGGAAGAATAGATGAATCAACCTGATTTGTGGTTTGAGTAAGAACTTGATCTAATTTCCTACTCAAGGCATCAACCTGTTGAGCAAGTCGGGTTGACTCGTTTAATTCAAGAACTCCTCGAGGATTGGATTGGTTGGACGGCCCACGATTATTGCTAGAGGAGGTGGCGTGGTGTTGAGAGTTCTCAGCAAGTCTCTCAAAAAGCCTCCAGGAATCGTCAAGAGGGTTTGTAATGAAAACTCCCCCACAAGCAGCATCTATTGTTAATTGATGTTTTTCCTTAAGACCTTTGTAGAAATGCTCTACTACGGCCCATTGAGGAAATTGGTGGTGGGGACATTTCCTAAGAAGTTCCCTATAAAGATCCCAAGCCTCATGAAATGCTTCATCGTCGGCTTGTCTAAAGGAGGAGATTTCATGGCGAAGGTCACTGGTCTTGGTAATCGGGAAAAATTTCTCAAGAAATTGAGCTTGTAATTGAGGCCACGTCGTGATTGATCTAGGTTCTAGAAAAGTAAGCCAGTGTTTGGCTTTACCTTTGAGGGTAAAAGGGAATAATTTAAGTCTCCAAGCATCTTCTGTAAAGTATTTACCCTTACTGTAGAACTAATCAGAATAAATTCCTCTATATGATTGTAGGGGTCCTCATGAGATAAGCCATGGAAGGTTGGTAAGGATTGTAAAAATTGTGGTTTAATCTCATAATGGGCCGCTCCAATTACCGGAGGTTGAATACAGGAGTTAGAAGTGAAGAAGTTGGAACGTAAAAGTCTTTCATGGCCCTCCGACCCTGGTTTTCAGGTTGGTTAGGATTGTCATTAGGTCCAAGATTGTCCTCAGTGTTATCCATAGCTAAATGAGTAGGGGAAGAGACCGACAATTTATGCGATGCAGAACAAGAAGCAAAGAATTCCTTCAATGTAAGATCGAAATCTGGGTCCTTATCATCACTCATCAACACATCATAAAGATCATTCAAGGTTTAGAAATGCAAACAGTGCAATCTCGATGACGTGTTGTTGCCGTTCGCTCCTTCACCGCTCGAAAGGATGCCGCTTTGTTCTTCACCTACTAATCACAAAAAGATATGGAAATATTAGCACTGAAACTATTTTTGGTCTTCTATATAATAAACAACTGATAAGCAAGAAACTATACTAAGTAAACAACTTAAAACACCGTAAAAATCCCCGGCAACGGCGCCAAAATTTTGATACGACTTGAAAAGTGTCGTGGCTTAACAAGACTAACCAAAATTACAATATATTCCGGTGCTCTACTTTAACTACTAAGAACTAGTAGATAGTGGAGAGTCCGAGTCGAGTCCACAGGGATTTAAGGGATTTAAATCAAATACTTAGTAAATCTCTTTCTAATAAGTTGATAAAAGATTGCAAATTGAAATTAAACTAAACTTATACTAAAGGATTTATGAATATGAGAGAAAGGACTATAGGATTCTTAATCAATAACTAAGGTTCTACCAGGTTTTCCAAAGATCAGGGCATGCAAACACGCTAAATGGCTTCCTAAAAGTTGATAAGTGAATGGCTAGTTCTCCTTATCACTCGACAAGTTCTGTTTAGGATTCCTTGTCGGAAAGAACAATTATCAAAATATCAGTGACCGAATGATTAGTTACGTTCACTGCTAATGAACCCTCTTACTCAGATGAGTTCATCGCAAAAACTGACATAGATATGGATTAAGGTGTGATATCGAGATGACTTCGCATCTCGATGGCCGAAACTACAAATGTAAGATGCATAAAGGATTAGGGATGGACCGTAGTGGGACTAGCACTACTATAATGGGACTAGCACTATACAATCCCTAATCACGAATAAGATTCCATCCGAAATATCATGGGACTAGCATGATCCTCTTATTTGGATGAATCCAATCCACGCCCTAACATACACAAGCTCTAGAATCAAGTGCACGCAAGAACGATCCAAACATCCAGCAAGAAATCAACACCAAGATAGAGGAAAAATATAATCAATCCATAAAAGCCAAATAATCGTGTATACAAACCCTAGATCTAAGAAATCCCTAGTAAAAACCCTAGTTATATCATAAGAATCCCATGGCTAGGGTTTTAGTTACTCATCTTCAGGGGATAATCCATCGGTAGAAGTTGATGATCTCCTCCCGCCATGGATCTCCTCCAAAGAATCGTCGAAGAAAAGATAGGAAAACTCTCTCCAAAAACGTCTGGCAAAAGCCCCCCAAAAATCCCTAATCAATGACTACTTATAGCCCCTGAGACAACCTCCCACGGATTAGATCTGAGCCCTCGATTTTTGCTTCTGGCCGCGTTGGATCGATTGCGCTCTTGGAGTCCAATCGATCCTACTCCTTAAGTTCTTAATGTTGCGAGTAACGCCCGAACTGGATCGATCCAACTCTTTGAGTTCGATCGATCCTATGCCTTTATTTGCTGGTAACTTCCGTGCTGGATCGATCCAACTGTCTCGACCGATCGATCGAACCATCGTTGTTGCGCTACATCCCGTGCTGGATCGATCCGTCTCCTGGACTTCGATTGATCTAGCCGTTGTTCATCGTCCCCTCGTTAGTTGAGTTGGATCGATCGAACCTGTTGAGGCCGATCGATCTAACTTGTCAAAATCGCCAGAATACATTTGTTTTAGCTCCAAAGTTGATCTAACTCGTAGAAGGGTCTATTATCCCTGAAATGGAATAAAAGTAATCAATTCAGCATTGCTCGGGGCCCAACAAAGCCAAATTATAAGGGTGTTTTGTGCACTTTTCAAGTCTTATCAACCGCTGAGTAGGCACACCCTCTACTCAAGAGTCGTTATAACCGGACACCAGCTACACCTCAAAACCTGACTCGAGGCCGACACAACCTCTAAATCATCGATCGATATGTATTCAAGTCATGGCTTATCATCGATATCGACTGAATACTACAATCCAACCTGAACCTTGTTACCCGCCACGGTCCTAGAGCTAAATCCGAGCTACCCGAAAGCCTCGGATCGACGATCAACCCATCACCCATGCCCTATCCTTATGCATCTAATGCACAACAGAATGCATGCTATGATCATACACATGTAAGAGGTAAGCATGTAACAGTATGATAAAATAGCATACAAGTCCAACTGGATCGCTGCTAGCTAATCCACGGCGGGTCCCGACATTACAACGGTACCGCGACCGTCAACCACAGACCCTTGAAACGGGAAGCAACCCCGAAAACTCAGATGAACATATAATATAATATTATATGTTCAGAAGATATAATATTATTAAAAACACCAAGATCCTCTAATTAGGGGCTAAGTGACCTCGTCGATCCGACGTCCAAACGATGTCGGATTCGAGATCCAACTTAGAAACCCACAGATAAACATGCTGGGATCAACATATCCAAAACTAGGAAACATCCGACGGCTCGATTACCCGGAAAACACTAATCAAAACCACTAATCTCACTAATTACCTTTAATTGCTGCAACGCAGCTTATCTGTAGGAAAATCATAACAATTCATAGGAAACTCCGAAAATTATGAAACTAGTTGGATCTTAGAGTAGACTCAAGGATCTACAATTCTCATATTCATCATAAATCAAGATCATGCATGTACAGATCGAAAAACTCGCCGTAAACTGGTTGTTCTTCAAGAACAGTGAAACCAAAAAATCCGAGTTTAAACATACTAAAAACCTACTAAAATCTCAATCAAATCTTATGAAACTTACAACAGAAATTAAGCCAAGCAAGAGGCACCAACCAACACCAAGAACACCTATATCTACCGGCTACATTAAGAGAAAACACCCTATTAACCCACGTAGGTAGAAACCTACCGGAAACGCAAACCTCGGCTGATTCCCCGCCGTATGACCACCAAACCAGCTTCCAACTAAGCCAAGGATCTTCCTCTCGCTGCCACGAATCCAACGAGCCTTCAAGCACCCAAAATGATGGTCGGAGGAGGGAGAACGGAGGTGAAGAAGGAGAAGGGAAGCAAACCGGAAAAACAAGGGAGGTCTCGGGCTACTTATAGGCTCGAGTCCGATCGATTGGTCCAGGGACCGATCGGTCGGACTGGGCCGGGTTAAGTCGGTTTGCGTCCTTATCCGGACATGTTGGCCGCGCCGACCACCGACACAAGTTCGATCGGTCGCTCTAAGGAGTGACATCACACACAGGTCCGATCGGTAGTTGCAAGGAGCGACCGATCACATACTGGCCACCAGTTGCCCTAAAAACAGGCTTCTGCGCGCCCAAGCTTGGATCTTTCGATCCCAAGCCCGTCTAGGGTTCTAGCAAACACATAAATCAAACATAGGGGATGTGTGTGCACCACGCGGGTGTGAAACAAACCGACAAGATGTAATTTATCAAATTGCCCTTTGTGGTCCACAATGAGCCACGGGCTCGACCCAAGCGGTCAACCCAGGAATAGAGGGACAGGTCCTGACACTTGACCTCCATCTCTCCTCCGTTCCTTTTTTTCCCTATCTCTTCTCACCCTCTCTTCTCCCCCGATCGCCTCTCCTCTACTTCTCCCCCGATCACCCAACCACCCTTCTTCTCCGCCGATCTCTTCTCCCCCGGCTTCACCGTGAACGACGACCCACCTCTCGACGGTGACTCTTGAGGCCGATCTCTTCTCCCCTGGCTTCACCACGAACGGCGAACCACCTCTCAACGGCTACTGTCATGGCCTCGCCCCACCCCAACCTCATCCCAATCCATCCATGATTGAGATCCTCGACGCCATCCCCTCTCCTCCTCCTCGACTAAAACCCTAACCCGCGTTCCCCACCTCTCGACGGTGACTCTCGAGGCCGATCTCTTCTCCCCCAGCTTCACCGAGAATGGCGAACCACCTCTAGACGGCGACCGTCGCGGCCTCGCCCCACTCTAACCTCATCCCAACCCATCCATGGTTGAGATCCTTGGTGACATCCCCTCTCCTCCTCCTCTGCGCCTCCTCGGCTAAAACCCTAACCCCGCGCTCTCCCTCCTCCCCTCTCAGCTACGTCTTGGCGTCAACGATGAAGGCGAGGGTAACCGGTGGTGAAAAGAGGTTGGCGACCATAGAGAGGAAGGAGAAGAAGATAGGCGGCGAAGAAGGAGGTCAATGGTGAAGAGGCCCATGGAGAAGAAGAGGCGGCGAAGATAGGATCTCTTCCCCTCCCAGCTACTTCTTGTTTGGTTTTTTATTTGGCTCTCCTTCATTCACGCCATGAGAGGGAGGATGGAGGCTCTGGCTGGTCGATTGTGAAGAGGTCGGAGGACCCGACCCAGACCCGACCCGACCCGTTTAATAAACGGGTTAGGGTTGACCCATTTATAAACGGGTTGGGTTCAGGTTTGAAAATTTGACCCGTTTATTAAACGGATCGGGATCGGGTTGAGCCTTTTGGTCAAGATATTGGGTCTCAACCCGAACCGCAAATCCGAATTGCCACCCCTAATTGGAGTACTGGCCATAGCAATCTCAGCTGTCCGATTACAATCTAGGGGGGCCTTTTGGGGTAGGTTGAGTGTTGGAATTGCTGAGACAGTTATGCGGTCCGCTAGAAATTCAACTAATGTGACTTTTGTTTTAAAGAAACTCAATTCTAGAAAATATAATACTATTAGGTGGGTGGCACGGCTAACCACCCCCCTCTCTCTCTCCTGCTCTCACTCTTTTTTTATAATAACCAACCTTACAATCACATGTGTGTCACATCAGAAATTGATTATGGCGTGACATATGATGTGAGCTCTCGTGCCCCCACCCGCACGCTATCCTCTCTCTTTTTATTTAGTTATAATCTTATGCAATATGTGCATAATTTTATGACTCAGATTATGACTAAGACGATAAATCGTAAAACATGATCTTATATAATAGATATATTGAATTATTCATTCTATTCTATCCATATACATCAAGACGATGAATCGTAAAACATGATCTTATATAATAGATATATTGAATTATTCGGTCTATTCGATCCATATACATCACAAGCAAACATGAATCATTGCTACACAACCAACCCAGTAACAATCAACATGGCTTCTTTGATAGCATAGAAAAGTAAAGATCCAACAATGGAAAAAAAAGAGAGAAAAAATGGCTTCTAAGAATCCTCTCATCTCCTAATCCTATAACATCTATACCACAATATCAGCAAACAGAGGATGCGATACCCACAAATGAATCCCAGGATCAAGCCCAGGTTCTTCCACCTCTGGAACTCCTCCAGCCCCTGCTGCTTCAAGAACATGTCTCCATTGAGCACACACCCACCTCCCTCTGTTCTCACGCACTCCCTCCTCCCCGTCGCGCCGCCGTACTCGTTGATGAGAAAAGCTTCGAATGGGTACTTGAACAAGCTCAGGTAGTGCATGAAGATCCAGTACTTGGGTATGTTCTGTCTCGAGATGAAGTAGCCGGAGAAGAGGAAGAAGGCGCCAATGAATCCGGCGATCAGCGAGTTGCCCATGATGAAGTTTGGCACCAGCGCGCTGAAGCAGGCCACGAATGAGTTCGTCATCAGCATCACCAGCCACACCACCAGAGAGAAGTAGAGGAAGCTGTAGACGTCCCGGCGTAAGCCAATCAGGAAGTACACCGGCACGGCGTAGAGCAGAGCAGCTGCGAGTAGGAATGGCAGGAAGACCAATGTATTGGCAATGACATAGGAGGAGACTCTATAGGCACCTCTGGAGGTCTCCCTCATGAGGATCCTTCTCTCCTGCAAGAAGATTGGGAGGCCTTCGGTCGTGGAGGAGAGCAAGAAGGTGAGGCTGAAGGCAAAGAAGCCGACTTTGGACTGCATGTTGTTCACGTTCATGAAGATGGTGCCGAGCCCGATTCCGGCGAGCAGCGATTGGATCATCCTGGCGGAGAAGAGCTGTTTGGTTCTTAGTATGTTGTTGAAGAACCTTCCCATGAGGATGAGGACCTCGCCGCAGTGGGAGTTCGCGTAGAAGACACGAGCTTCTTTCTCGCCGGAGACAGGGGACCTCGCGAAGCATGGCTCGGGCGAAGAGGTGTCTATACTTAAACTCGCCATGGTGTCCATGGCGAACTCTAAGACGTTGACATGGTGCGGAATGCAATGGCCTGCCTCTTTGAGCCGCTTTTCGAGCAGCTCGACGGAGCCTTGGTGCCGGACGATCCCGTCGGCCATTAGGACTAGCCGGTTGAAGAGCTCGAGGATCCGGAACCCCGGCTGGTGGACCGTGAGCACGATGGTCTTGCCGTAAACCACGGCCATCGACTTGAGGATGGCGATGATGCTCAGTGCGGAAGCAGAGTCCAGCCCCGACGTGGGCTCGTCGAGGAGGAGCACGGCGGGGTCGTGCACCAACTCGACGCCGATGGAGACCCTTCTCTTCTCGCCTCCGGATATGCCGCCGTGCCCGCCTTGGCTCCCGACCCTCGAGCACGCGACGTGATCGAGCCCGAGCTCTTTAAGCAGCTCGCGCACTCGCGCCGCCGACTCGCCGCGGCCACCCTTGAGCCTTAGCCTCGCGCTGTACATGAGAGACTCCTCGACGGTGAGCAACGGGAACAAGGCATCATCCTGAGTGACATACCCCGAGACGCGCCGGAACCGCGACGCGTTCATCTGACGACCATTGACGAGTATCGCGCCAGACACTCTGCTGGGATGGATCATCCCAGCCAGTGCAGAGAGCAGCGTGGTCTTCCCGGCGCCACTCGGGCCGACGATCGCCAGAAGCTCACCCGCCCAGGCCTCGCAGCTCACGTCGCGTAAAATTACTCTCGACGTGCCACCGGAACCATGACAGATCCCGGAGAAGTACCCACCATCCGCCGGCAGCTCGTAGGACAATGCCTTGGTTTCGATATGGTATCGAGTCTCCCCCGACACCACCGGCAGCTCCATGGGGTACGAAGGTGGCAGCATTGGTGCTCTGTTGGGAGGGAGAGGAGGAGATGAAAGAGGAGGTACGTATGGTGGTGGTGGTGGTGGTGGTGGAGATGTTGAGTGGGGAGGAGATGAGCTAACTACACCAAACAAAGCCACCAGGCATCTCAGGCATAAATACTATATGGAGAGATCCTTGTCCAGTTGTGCATCTAACTTCTTGCTCTGGGCTAGCTTCCATTTTCTAAGCAAGTCTCACCCACAAAAGAACTTTGGAAAACCATGGAAAGATCTTATGCGAATTGATTCATGGGGTCATGAGTCCACAAGATCTTTATCCTTTTCCATTATAGCTTGTGGGATGTTACCATTAAACACTTTTGAATGGTGTGGAGGAGATTTTTTAAAAGGTGAAATTGGAGGGGAGAATGGTTTCCTACAAGTATAATTGGTGAGCTGAAATGTTGACTGGGTACAAGGGGTTTGCAGGGAGTTGGTGGGGCTTTCGCCCCACCCATATCTCCCTAACATGCACCCTCCAATGACATAGCTCTAGAACGTTTCTTTGTAACAGAGCTGGTACAGTACTCTTCTGTTTGCAGCAATGACATGGCTCTGAAGGTTGATATGGTCTCTGCTCTGCTGCTGAATGATACTGAGAATTAATTAATAGGAGAAGAATGTCTGCAACTGTAAAGACTAGCTGCACCAGTTTCATATCTGTTTACCAAAATGGTTCATGTATTCAGTACATGTACGCGTAAAACTGATGCCTTTTAAAATATGTTTAAGCCAGAAATACTAGATTTCATACTTGATTAGTTCACAAATGGTCGGAGGGGGGATGTTTCGCATCGTAAAAAAAATAAATTGAATTCATACTTGATGCTGCGTTGCGTGATACAAAAATCGATCTTGTCACAGGCAACCTAGTTTTAGGCAGCACCATTAAATGGTGGTGTATATTGCGTTGCATGGCGTAACGATCCAAACAGGCTCTTGACATTTTCAGCTTCTAGTGAGATTCACGGTTCAGAAAAAAATGTCCTTACTTGGCATCATTGTAACTCAGCTCGTCTAAGTCTAAATCAAAATTATTAGGAGTTTAATGATTGAATTACCATATATCTGTATGAGATAGAACATGCATGAAGTCATGTATGAAAGAGATTTAAGACTGAATGTAAAATAGGCAAAGATGTGCCTTCTTTTATATTCCTTCCTTTACTGCATTTCTATCTTTAGTCAATTGGCATTAACTGAAGATTTGGAGACTCACATGGAAGATCGCTGTCACTACCATACACTTTATCTGCATCTGGGTAAGATCAAATTTTAGCCTTCTTATAGCAGTTGCAAAAAAAAAGAAAAGAACAGAAAAGAAATCCATGCAAAGATAGCTGCTAAAACCTTTGCTATTTCATGCTACTATCATCTTTTCAAGTAAGAATCTAATTGCGAAGCTAGGAACAAGAGTTTACCAAAGATAATTTGACTAGTAATTAATACCATTTCTGTAAAGTATAAAGAACAATTGATAAGAGGAAATAGGAAAGATCTCAAGTTCATTTTCTACCTTAAGCTTCAACTCAACATACCAAAGATGCCAACTTCAAACCTCACAAACATTGTCAACTTGTTAGGCAACTTAGGAGATATCATGGCTTTCTTCTCATATAGCAAAGCCAGTTTACAATGAAATCCTAGTTGATGAACTGCTTAGAGATGCACAAATTAAGTCCAGTTATAACTGGAATCTGAAATCTTAAAATAAGAGTACTCTAACTTGTACTCAACCTAAAAAAATTACTGAATGATGATAGATTACTTCCTACTGGAATTAAGGCATATGCTATTAATAAACACTATTATCTATTGAACCCTTTCTATTTCCTCAACAATGAATCTGACTTTTATAGTTTTATGTTCACACTTCTTTTTATGACTCATAGGAAACAAAATCCATTTTGGGTGAACTAAAAGATCTTATAGAAACTTTTAGCTTTTTTATGAACATGGCATTTATGAATATTAGATATGCCTTGAATCTCAAGGGTAGCTTCTCAGTTTGCCAACCTTCTTGAATAGATAATAGTGTTTGGTGCACTACATCCAGCATGACATTAAGTACCTTACAAAAGTAACAAGACCCCAACTGCATTAAACGCCAAAAATTAACAGAGAGGGATCTATGTTAAACATCACACAAATTTATCATTTCACGCGATGCAACAACAGACAATCCGACTCACAGGATTGAAAACAATCTCCAGTCTATTCACATAAGAGATCTTAACATCAAATTAGTGATGCAAATATGGCCGTTTTTTTTTTGTTGAAAAAATTAGATTTATTAGAATGTTTAATCTTCATTTTACGAAGTCAAATACTTATAACTCGATGAAAGCTTCTTGGAAACTTGGCGTGGATTGTTGCTAATCCAGTAATCCTCATCCTTTCTTCTCATCACGTGCAATGCGCGAGAGCAAGCCAAGCAATTCGGATCCTAATCGGATCGTATTTGGATCCGATAAGAGAGAGAGAGAGAGTCGGGTAGAATCACCCACCAATGCCATCCGTATATCCATCGGGTTATCTGATTTTGGAGCTCCATCGTTACTCCAGTCTAAACGAGGGGAGGGGAGGTGAGAGGAGAGGAGAGGGTAGAAAGAGTGAAGAAATCGCGGGTCGGAGCCATGGCGGAGACCCCATCGACGACGACCTCATCCCCGTCTTCGTCGTCTTCTTCTTCTCCATCTTCTCCTTCGATTACAGGAGCAGGCACTGGTGGTCGAATCCTGCAGTTCGCGCCGTTCCAGAGCCTGGTAGATGATGGCTTCTGGAGGCGACTCTCCTCCCTCAAGCTTGACACCCTCGGCATCGACCAATCCCCCATCCCCATCACCGGTTCGTTGCATTCTACATGATTTTTCTGTGTTTTGTTTTTTGATTCATAGCTTCGAAGCTGCCTGGCCTAGTAATCAAGTTTAGAGATCGAAGGAATCCGATGCTTATAGGAGGTTTCCCCTTCTGAAATTGGTTTCTAGACGATATTATAGTTCTTTGCTGTCTTGATGACTTTGAGGTTTACTTAGACTCTAGGATCATACAACTATGACTGGTTTTCATAAGAAACAATGAGAACAACAGGGAAAGTTAACATCTTTGTGGGAGGAATTCTTTCTTATGGTTAAACGATCTAGATTGTGCTTTCTGACTTCAAAAATTTTCATGTCCAGGATTCTATGCGCCTTGTTCACATGCTCAAGTTTCAAATCGTATGACACTCCTTGCTGAATCATTGCCGCAAGATTCCAGTGAACAATCATCACACCAGGAAGTTAGTATTGGTAACCGGAATAGATGCCCTACTCCGGGTATTCTTTACAATACCAACACATTGGAGAGTTTTTTTAGTCTCGACAGAGAGAGTCTGCTGAAGACGGAAGCAAAGAAGGTGCTCCTATTATTTCAGCTTTCTTAATTGCATTCTTTTCTGGTCTTTTCTGCATTTAATCATGTCTATTACTCAATTGTAATTTATTTTTGCACTTAGTATCTGACTCGCCTTGAAATGTGTCGTTAAGTATATCAAAGGCGGACAAAACAAATTTACCGAACTACTACTTAACTACAACGTAGTTAATGGGAGTACGGGTCGAGTTCTCGGAGAATTGGAGGTCGAACTAGTAGATGCGATGTAATCCCTACAATAGTTGGAAACAATTTGATTGATTTTAAAGTTGTTTAAACTAAAATATTCTAGAAACAATTAACGCTAAGAGATTTATCAAGAAAGAAGTTCTAGGGAATTCCAATCCGAATTAGGGTCTAAATATTTTCTCTATGAATTAAGATGAATAACATCTAAATGAGATGGTCGAAATTGGGGATCGACGAGCGTAGGATTAGTATCGCTCGCCACTAATGAGACGTCGGGTTAGGATCATCACATCGCGTGAATTACAAGGTGAATGTCCATGATCGAGGCTTTAATCCGATCATAACTCAACAATCGCCGGCTTAAGGTCCTATTGTTGGCAAGGAATCAAGGCTTTGTATGACTAAGGTCTTGGATTGAGGTGGGTTTAATACCTCAATCCAGTCCTCCATCTAGTCAAGAATGGTAAGTAGGATAGCTTTGGCTTGGGGTGGTTCTAGCACCTCAACATTCTATCCTAAGGTCAAGAGTTGGCTATGGTTCTAGCATAACCTACTCTTTGAGAGATTTCATCAAATACCTAGCATGCACCTAATTCTTGAGCAATTAAATGCAAATATAGATACTTAAACCATTCAAGAGTAGACTTTATTGAAGAAATAAGGAATTGAATCCGAATTCATACAAAGAATCCACCTCACAAACGTTATTACATCAAAGATTACAAGAGAAATCTAAAAGAAAGACCTAAGACATCATAGAATTCCCAAGGATGAGGAGTTTAGCCACTCATCTTCGTTGGATGATCCATGGGAGGAGAGGCTTCACCCATCTTCTCCATTGACCTTCACCTTTTGAGCCCTAAATTCTTGGGAATGGGAGGAGAAATCTCAAGAATATAGATGAGGGAAGAAGGCTGTCAAGAGAGGGAACAAGAGGGAGGAAAAAGATCCTAAAATTAGAGCCAAAACCCCTATAGATAGACCCCAAGTCGTGGATCCTCGGATTAGATCCGAGTCGTCCATTTATAACCGTCAGCGATCTTGGATCGATCCGAAGTAGGCTTGGATCGATCCAAGATGAGCAAAAGATCATAGCTTTCTGGGAAGGAAATATGGATCGATCCCATTAAATGTGGATCAATCCAATTTGTACCCAAGAATAAGTACTCTTGGGAAAAGAAATATGGATCGATCCCATGACGGTTTGGATCGATCCATTTTGTACCGAGCTCTCTAGGAAAAGATATTGGGATCGATCCAACATTGGATAAAAAGTATGGCCTTCTGGAAAAGGGTTGGGATCGATCCGAATTACTTCGGGATCGATCCAAAATGTCCTCGGATCGATCCAAATTGTCCGGATCGATCCGAATTAAGCTGAATCTGTATAATTGCTGTCTTTTGGCTCAAAATCAATCCAGCTCTCTTCGTAGGCTCTTGTATTTGAAACCATATGAAAAGATATTAAAAATGCATTGCTTGAGAGCTAACAAAGCCCAGTTGAATGGGTGAATTATGTATATTTTGTGACTTATCAGTATCCAATTATGTCACAATAACTTTGCAAAAGATGAGCAACACTTCAATCGTTGATGTACTTGGGATTTTGCACTACCTTCGATGGTTATTAGATATTGGCAGACATCCATTCGGGGAAAGTAGAGGAGGACAGCAGTGTGCTCTCAAGGTTCCTTCTGATATCATTTGCTGATCTAAAAAAGTGGACTTTCCGTTACTGGTTTGCATTTCCTGCTTTGGTGCTTGATCCTCCTGCAACCTTGATCAATCTGCAACCAGCTTCACAAATACTTAGTCAGGGAGAGGTATGATAGCTGTAGTGTACAACATTTTCGATGAAACCACATTTTTTGTTAGGATTCACCCAAAGTCTAATGCATATTTTTGTTCAAAATAGGCAGAATCTTTATCAATAGCATGCAATGGATGGCGTAATTCAACCTTGACAGCAGGTTTATTGGTACTTTTATGTTAAGAATAGTTCTCCATCATCCTTTTTGTTACGTGATTGAATCTCATTGTTTCTATTGGCGTGTCAATGCATCTGATTTTCCTCAGATATTCCATTCTATTTGGTCAGCATATCTTCAAATTCGCATGCTACTCTTAGGCCATTGAAGGATTGGGAAGCCTGCCAAGCTGATGAGCAAAAGGTGTGTGACTTTTGCTTCAATTAGTTTCAAATGTCTTAGACGAAACCTTCATGAAAATTAATTACTTAATCTTCATGTTAAAAGCAGGCTGAAAGTTGAAGCTATAGTGTTATTATCTCTCTGTAGCTTTGAAGTACCATTTGGTGTCTTAAATTGCTTGACATTTATCATTGGGACAGTTGCTTTTTGGTTTTTACGATCCATGTCACCTTCCAAGTAATCCTGGTTGGCCTCTTCGCAACTTCCTCGCGTTCATTTCCATGAGATGGAAGATGGAGAAAATTCACTTTTTCTGCTACCGGGAGAAACATGGTTTGGCTGATCTAGGGTTATCCCTTATTGGTGAAGCAATGGTTTCACCACCACAAGGTAGTCTAGGATATGATGATGGTAAAAGATCAATCAAGTATCAGGGTTCATGCTTATGTTTTCTTGCTTGACTTTGATAATTCTTACTGTTAATTCATTTATTCTTAGTAGAATGGAGAGATCCCCACTGTGCACCCAAAGCTGTTGGATGGGAAGTAAATAAAGGAAAAATGGCATCCAGGTGCATCAAGCTTGCAGAATCCATGGATCCAGAGAGGTAAATGAGAGCATGGCAGATGGAGCCTACCATTTCATTTGCACTCTTAAATGTACCTAATATCTGTGAAGGATGCTCACCAATTTGATACACTTGCAGGTTGGCTGTATCTGCCGCGGATTTAAACTTAAAGCTCATGAGATGGCGTACACTTCCATCTCTAAATTTAAATAGATTGTCTTCAGTCAGATGTCTTCTTTTAGGTGCTGGTACACTTGGATGCCAGGTTGCTCGCATGCTTATGGTCAGTATCCATTGTCATTATTTTGAAGATGTTTTCTGTTATATATGGAAGATGCCTGAGTGTAAATGCTATCTTCAGGCTTGGGGTGTTCGAAAGATAACATTACTTGACAATGGTCGAGTCGCTATGTCTAATCCGGTAAGGCAGTCACTTTATACATTTGAAGACTGCCTAAATGGTGGTGACCTGAAAGCCATTGCGGCAGCTAGAAGCTTGAAGCGGATATTTCCAGCTGTGGTACCTTTCAAGTATCATTTCATACTGCTAGCTTGATTCCAGGAAGGTATCTCGACACAGTTATGAACTACATTGCTTTGCAGGAAGCTGAAGGGATTTCACTCTCAATACCGATGCCAGGACACCCAATATCTACCCAAGAAGTAGAAGCCGTGGTTGAAGATTGCGGCCGCCTTCAAACTCTGATTGCTTCTCATGATGTGATTTTCCTTTTGACTGACACGAGAGAGAGCAGATGGCTTCCAACACTTCTTTGTGCAAATGAGAACAAGGTGTAGTTCTGTATTGAACACTGATCCTCCAACAATTTTTATTGCCATTCAAATCAACATCTTGGTCTTGAGATGTCAATGCCCTGTCTTTTTCTTGCCTTTTTTGAACCCTAATATTGTTATATGCTTGTTCTGATTTAAGCTGCCCCTGAATGAACTCCTTGCACGGTTGCTTTTGCTAGACCCTTTAAACGAGATAGGGTTTGACACGTGCTACTTAAGAGTCGTCTAGATGATGCTTGTTCTTCCAAATCATTGGAAAAACTTTGGGAATGTACTTGCAATTTAGGCAGTCTGCCAAAAAGGCACAACATATAGGATACTAATAAGTTCATTAATATCCTTATTTATAAGTGTGCTTGTTGGATAGAACATTTGTTGTGGAGCGTCAATATGTTGTGGAGCGTCAATATACTAGTTCTTATGTGGTTGTTGTATTATTCTTACAGATAGCTATCACTGCTGCTTTGGGGTTTGACAGTTATGTTGTCATGCGTCATGGCGCTGGCCCTTTGGTTTCGACGTCTGAGACATCTAATGCTTCCAGTGGAGTTGGAGATGAGGGTAGTGTGATAGCTCAGCTGAATAACTTATCCACAAAAGATGGAGATGGAGAGAGGCGATTAGGTTGTTACTTCTGCAATGACGTTGTCGCTCCTGTAGATGTAATTCTCGTAAAACTCCATAACTGCAGTTACCTGTTTTGCTTTTATTTTTAATAATCTAGGTTGCTAGTGGTATTTAAACTTGTCACATTCACTTTATGTAGTCAACTTCCAATCGCACATTGGACCAGCAATGTACAGTCACACGGCCTGGACTTGCACCCATTGCTTCTGCTCTTGCAGTGGAATTGCTTGTTGGGATTTTACATCATCCAAATGGGTAAGTTGCATATCTTTGATATCATAGAATCAGCTGTCATTTTGTTTAGGCCATTGATACACATTTTTCGTTTGAAAGTTCAACTCATTTTCTCCTTCAATAAGGGTTGCACTTTTTGCCTCAGAAAACTTTGTTGATCGTCTTCTATTATTTGGTTTCTCCTTGTTCCGATATTTTCAGGATTCATGCGCCAGGTGAGATCGCCACCTCTATTACAAGCAGCACTGAACAGCCTCTTGGCATATTGCCCCACCAAATACGCGGATCCCTTCATCAAGTCTCTCAACTGACCCTCTTAGGCTATTCCTCAAGTAGCTGTACAGCCTGTTGCAATGCTGTAAGTCATCCATTTATTGTAGTTTCCTCTAGCTACATGATATACTCAAACTGTCTAATTTGAAAGTAAAGCCCCACCACGTACTTTAAGGAGGGAATCCACTTGCACATTGTCTCTAAATTGCTAAATGATTAAGGAATTGAACTATTTAGATCAAAGAATTAACATCTGCTGGGGATATATTGTACTCATTTGATCATCAGGTTATTTCTAGAAGTCCCTATCTGGCCATTCATGAAAGGTAACCTGATGCTGCACCACAAGTATTGTGGTGAAGGCCGATTCAAGGACTTCCTCTCTCTTATGCTATCTGGTTTTACTCAGACCTTTGTGCTGGATATCCTTTTCAGGTTGTGTCGGAGTATAGAAGTAGAGGAATGGACTTTGTTTTGGAAGCAATCAACCACCCCACTTATCTAGAAGACCTCACTGGACTGACAGAGCTCATGAAGTCGGCAAATTCTTTCGAACTTGACTGGGATAATGAATTCGAGGACGATGCTGATATGTGATTTACCATCTCTCCTTGGCGATGCATGTCTGAATGTACCAAATATTAGCAATAAGTGCTGTCTTCTTACAATATCAAAGGCATGATTTATCAAATCCTGTAGTCCTAGCTATTAATTTGTTCCTAGATTTAACCTTTACTGATTCTTTCTTCACCTTTGTTTCTATGATTCTATCCCTCCATAATCACTTGTCGGCGGGAAGCTATTATTGTACAAATGCATATTGCTTTACCAAATAACACTATCATACGATCCAAAGATGATCCATGCATTGTTCTTATTATGTGTTTTCTGAAGTGAAAAGTGAATATTTCACACTCTAAAAATGGATGAATACTTCATGTCTTTGCTTTTGAATCATGGTTGGACTTTCATGTGTACAGAATGAACATCCTGTGGGGCAAAATATTATCCTAAGCCTTTGTGATATGAGATGAACAGGGCATAAATCCTAAGCCATGTCTGCATCATGCTGAACGGAGTTCTTCTTTTCCCCTAACATGAACCCCTTGCCACCTATCCAAACAAATTGGGATAGCATACACTATGACTCATCAAAGTAAATATGAAATAGGCTTCCCTCTCAGCTTGTTTTGTAAACTCCAACTTTGCTGTATGGCTTCTATTGAAAATAGCTTATCTTATTGACTAGAGGGAGAAGAAACCTTAGTGTTATCATGAAGCTGTAAACTGAGGCAATAATTTTAGAGGATGGTCTTTGGATTGAATGTCCCAAAGCTCGAATACGAACAAGATGAAGTATGGATAATCAATATCTTGAGGAAGACTTGTACATGGATGTTCAGATTTGTGCAATTGTTCAGGCTACATAAACATCAAGCATAATTATGATTAAGGATAGTCTTTTGATTGAATGTCCCCAAAGCTCGAATATGAACAAGATGAGATATGGATAATCAACATCTTGAGGAAGACTAGTACATAGAGATGTTCAGATTTACCCATTTGTTCAGGCTACATAAACTTCAAGCATAATTAAGATGGACTGCAAAATGCTGCGCGGATGTCTACAAACAAAACTAGTCTAAGCTTGTCAAAGCAACAATCTGCAAGAGATTAAGAGACTCCTCTTATCTCTACAAAGGAATCAGAAGATGGCGTGGCTCGAATGTTGTCATCGATGAGCTCTACCTTACTGTTTTTTGCAGCTCGAATTTGATCAGCTAGTGAGACTTCCCTTTGCAGTTTTTCTATTTTTATAAGCTCCACGTCCAATTTCTTGAGAACCGGGTGAGGCTCAATTGCTATCTCTTTAGGAATGCCAACTAAACTCTCAAGTTGCCTCTTGCGGCGGTGAAACTGCAATCAGAGAAAAAAATGAATGAAGAAACCAAATGAATCACCAAGTTAAGATCAGAATGCTACTATCAAAACACCATGATACATTATACTAAAGCTGCAGGAAAGAACAAAGGCCAAGTTGCTCAACATCTAGGACTAGAGGTATTAACTTTGACATTTTCCCAGTCAATGAAACATTTCCGGGTGTCCTGTATATTTAGGAACACAAAAATATCAAGTTGCTACTGCAGAAAAAGAGAAATCAGCACTGCTGGTTCCAGAACTAGATCTTTATACATGGACCCAAGCACAGACAAAGCAAATAATCAACACTGTCAAGAAATGAAATGGAAGCCACATTAAATGAGTTCCACTATGACATAGAAAGATAGGACACTCAACAATAGTATGCAGGTGACTTGCACAATTAGTTACCTTTTGGCAATGAAAGCCTTGGTAATAACAGGCAGAAAAGTCAATATGAGTCCATGAAGAGAGACATTTCATTACCTTCGTTAGTCTTGTCTTAAGCTTTAAGCCTCTAGATATGGCCTTCTCCTCTTTTGTGTTTGCGGACTCACCCCTTGCCAATGCCTTCAGTTCTCTAGCTTTTGCCGCCTGCTTCCTCTCTTCCGTCTGTTGAGAAAGCTTTGCTGCATTTTCTGCTCTATCTCTCGCTGCTCTTTCTGCCCTTAGTCTTGAAATCTCCTTCTCCCTGGCTTTATCTGCTTTCTGTTGAAGAAGTTGGGCTGTTATTTCAGCCTTCATTTTCTCGTAGCTGTTCCAATCCAATTCCTGTTGGCCATGATCACCTTGTTTTGCTGCCTCCGCGATGCCTCCTGCCCATGTTGAATAGCACTTTTCTTGTGCTTTCTTATATTTTAAACGCGCACCCCAAATCCTTTTCAATGAAATCCCTATTCTCGCTTTGCTTTGTTTACTGGAAGAGAAATAAAACTTTGAATTAAATTGACACAACCAAGAGCAATTCCAGGTCTTAAAAGAAAGCTTCAATAAAGATTAAACATCAAAGCTTTTCCTCGAATACCTATGCGAATGAGGATACTCGGACATTTTCTTCCTGACCTAGAATAAGAAAATAATTTAGCAGAATCTAGTACATAGAAGATCCCCTATTGCAGAAAAAAGGACCTAAAACAACCCAGAGAGAACTGCATGAAAGGCACTCTTACATGACATCACCTTGGGGTCACTCAAGGCCTCTACAGTTCTCTTCTTGATGCGCTCTCTAGTCTCTACAATGGAAGAGGATTGCATAAGAAATCATATAAAAAGGGTGAACTCGGATAGAATAAGCAAACCACAGAAAATTATACCTTCACTGTGCTTCCTCCCTTTGTTCCAAGGAACTCTACCTTTATTTGCAAGTCCGATTTTCCGTCTTCTTTGGATTTCCTTGTCAGTAACACTTTTATTGCTTTTCGAACTATCAGGAGCCTCAATTACCTCATACTGGTACTTATCAATTGTCAAATCATAATCTTTAGTTTTTTCTGCCGTGATCTTTTGGTTCTTGACTTTCTCCAGCGATGATCCTGTTCTTTGTAGACATTTCGTTTTAAAGGGTTCCTCATCTACTATTAGTCGCAATCGCCCATTGAAGTCCTCTTTCGGGAAGGCATGAGCAAAGGTAATTGCTCGACATGCATTACTCAAGTACATAAGTACAAATCTTCGGTGCATTACTTGTTGAAAATGTAGACCGCCCATTGGATTGGCAAATGATTCGCGAGAAACACATGGACCATAATTAAATATAGGACATTGCAAGTATCTGTTGCAACAAAAATATGAACAGTAAATGAAAGTTATACATACACATGAAAAAACCTCAATGCTAGTGAATGCTCCTTCCCAATTGGAAACAAAAACATCTTAGATTGATTTGGCATCGTGTTTCATGTTTCTTAGTGCCCTTTTTAACATTATTTCACTCTCTATAGAAACTACGTAAGTCTTACTCCCCCCGCGAAATCGAAAATATTACCACATTTTGTTCTACAACCATCAAAGCAACACCCAACAAGGAAGCTTCCACACATCAAGAAAACGGAGAGTGGAGTTCAAGAAATGTAGAAAACTGAAAAGTTCTTTCCACCCATCTTAGCGTCTGCTGTTCCATAGCCAACCAAGTATAGTTGAAACATTTGTTTTTTTTAAGGGTCACTTCATCGTTGCCCCAAAAATTTCCAATAAGATTCAGCACCCACAATGTAGATGGCTTCAAAGCATCATACTCTACCACAAATCTAAAAAACCCATGTCTCAAGCAAGGCGTACTTAACAATGATATATTATCATATAACTGTTCCTCTTCCACAAAGATCACCGAATTGGGTATTAAAACTTGGTCCTAAACTAGAGAATGGAAACCTAACAAGAAAATGGAAAAGAGGTAGAAAGACTTGCCGGAGATGGAGGGACATCTCTGAGATCCGAGAGAGAGCTACAGCTACGATAGAGTGATTCCGATGGCCATCTCTTCTTGGCTTTCGGATGAGCTTTCTTATCATTGGCAGACAGCTCTATCCAGTTGGGTGCGGCGCGACCCGAATCTTTTGTTAGATTTGGGGCTGGATGGTGTTTAAGATTTGAGTGCTGATTTGTGTCCATGGTCGGGGTTGGATGGTGTTTAACATTTGACTGTTGATTTGTGTAGATGTACATGATTGCACATGTAATCGATAGTGAGATACCAATACATTAATCTAGTCCATCGATACACCAATACCGATGAACTAATCAATGAATCAGTATCTCACTATCGATGAAATATATCAATGATCGAATCAATAGGTATCGATAGTGAGATATCAATCCATTAATCTAGTTCATTGGTATTGATCTGCTGATGGACTAGATCAATCTATCGGTATCACACTACCGATAATGCACACCAATCTTTATTTTCACGAAGACATAGTAGCTCACGTGGCAGAGGCTCATTAGATTTTTTTTTCCAAAAAGAAAAAAAAGGAGCACACCTATAGATTCACTCATTCACCTACTTTTCAAACTTGCAATGTCAATATATGTAGTCTAATATTTCTACTCCAAACATGATCTTTAGGGCATCTGACCTCTTTTAATTTCAAAGTGATTTGTGCTCGTGAATTATAAGGAGCACTCTACATCACGAAGCCTCTGTATCATAAGCATTTCTGCAGCATTATTCATGGCCTCTTAGCATCTAATTGCTGATTTCCATGGTACTCCGAAAGTAACCCAGAAAGCAATAGGAGCTAACATATGAACAGCAACACCAGGTCTTACAATAGGATGTAGGTGTTCAGCAAGATGAAAACTCTGCAAACATGATGTATATATCTCGGTGGGAAGGGTGTACACTGTCTAATTACATATGGAATTTTTGTGCATAAATCAAGCCAATAAGCCCCCCAAAAAGAGAAATAAATTGACAGAAGACAAAACATGAGGAAAGATGAGTCAGCCGGCTGCTTGAAAATCCCCAAAGTCATCCTCCATGGCTTGAACACTGGTTTCAGGGTCAGCAGATGTTTTGTGGATCTCTGATGCCGAATGTGAAACTGCAATAGCAGGATTACTCTGGAGAGCAAGCTTTGACGGCGGTGAATTGGGTGGTGAAATCTGAACAGGAGTAACAGGGGAGAGTGGTCCAGCAGCAGGAGGGGGAGGTGGAGGCTTAAGGCAAATTGCGCCCTCTTTGCTATTTGTTTTCTCATCTAATGAAAGTTTGTTGAGGCCCTGCTCAAAGAATTTTGACTTCACACTTTCCCCTCCTTTCTGTAAGACAGGAGCAGCCAGATAACTATCAGCTATAATAAGCTCTAATGGATGTAAACACCAACAGATACAAACTAGTTAAAGTGACAGGTAAATTACTAATGATATCACCTAGATTATTCTATGTCCCAATTACAGATAACAACTACTTGTGCGCATCCTATATCTCAAGGTCATAGGAAAAACGTTAACTACTGTTGTCATGTTATCTGTAGGCGTCTTATTAAGATACAGATAACTTACAGAAAAAACAAGCGACTAGGTCTGAATAATGGAGTAAAACTTTCGAAGAGTATGCTCAAAGATAAGTATCAAACGTAGAAAAATAGAACAGCAATTATGCCCTTAATTAGAAATGAGCATTGGATAGATTTTATTTTTATTTATTTGCATCAAATTTGTACATCAAAAGAATCAGAACTCAAAAGCGCATGGTAACAGTTGAAGGCAACAGTGGGACAGCAGAGTGGTAGGCTAATCATCATATGCATGGATTTTGGAGAACTCACATGACAATCAGCAAGACATGTGATTTGTTAAGGATTGGGAGGATGAAGTATCAAGTAGTTGTGCAAAATACAATGATTGCTCAAAAGTCAAGTGCTGGACTGATGTCAGTTAACATAGTGAGAAAGCATGGGTTTGGGAAATGATTGAACAAAATGAAAATCTGAGCTCCATTGTCAACCGTCACATAACCAACATAGAAATTAATAAAGCATCCAAATCCTATTTTGCCCCATCGAGGAGGTTGCCTCAAGTTTGATAGACAGATTAGAAATAAGGACTGATCCTGAATGGAATCTGTGGTAGAAGATGTTTGACAACAGCTGAATAATTATGCAGCATATACCATTCAGTTTCTAACGACGATGACATCACATATCATTTACTTGTGGAGTACATAATCTGTGACAAGAGCATTGGATGAGTTAAAACTACAGACATGTATCAAACATTAGACCAATATTGTATGTGTGTCCTGCAAGGAGCATTTTCCTGCAGCAGTACTATCTCCCCTTAGTACAAAGAGATAATCATATATACAAAACATTCAGGCATAAGCTTGCTCTACTCTGCTAATTTTGAAGTACCGATCATAGATCAGAGGACTTACATTCTTTAATTTAAGCACCAGAGTTTCTCCTTCTTTGAGACTATAATCCACAGAGGATGTTGTCTGGTAATGCTGCTCCATCTCTTCGGCTGTTTTCTTTTTATTTAAATATCTTTTCTACAGTAAAGGAAAAAAGATTCTTGGAGGCAGTATGACCAGAAGTGTACAAAAGCCATAGGAAAATTCAACGTAAAGCCATAAAAGTAAGCTGCTCCAACATGATGAAAAATATGACTGAAATTTCACACAGGCTCACACAAAAGACAACTTATCCACATATGGAAACAAACAATCGAAACGAAACTAGTAGTAGGATACTTCATATGGTCATAAAGGGCTGCTTGGAAGTCATAAGCTTCAGGCCTGTCTCGAAAACCAATACCAATAAAAGCATGTCGAAGTCGGCCACCTGCATGAACCATTGGCAAATAATTTCCCTTGTAATTTTTTGAGCACTTTGTGTTGTGATACAAATAAGCAACAAATACACCACTGATTATAATAATTAATAAATTTGTGCTAAAAATGAACTAAAACCACATACCACTTGAAGGACATTACCTAGTTTTCCTGCCACTTGTAAATCAATTGCAAAAAAGAGAGAGCACATTGGCATCATAGCAACCTATTTTAGCTCAACTAGTTTGTGATAATCACAATCGGTACTGCAACTATAGATCATCCATGGATCACCATGTAAGGTGTCAAAACCACTAAACTATTTTAACTAAACTAGCATTGACCTCTCGATTAGCTATTGCTATTTTTGGGGCTCAATGACAGCTAGAAATCACAACTTATCCAAACTATGAGGAGAATACTGTGTCACAAGCCTTAACTAAAAACTTTTAATTGCCTCAATGTTCTTGCACTCCTAAACTCCCATGTTCAACATATAGGGATTTGCCAAAAGACTACAAGTGTTGCCATGAAATCTATCAAATGTTAGTTTCATTGCGTCATCACTTACAAGCTCTGTCAAGACTTACCAAATCTCAGCACCTTCTTTAAGACCCATCCGTACATGTTAATAGTCAAATAAATACATGTAGTTGGACTGCAGAGCCTCTACCATGTTGATACACAACATGACCTTGACCTCTATTATTTCTAATATCTCGAC